>JAJQKJ010002917.1:0-60000 GCA_029574335.1 Rana kukunoris
GTCTGCAGAGTTATATCAGAGTCTGGAGTTCAATTTCTTTATAGAGGATGATATCTGCAGAGTTCTCTCTTGAATCCGAGGTATAGATGCAGGAGAGTCTCTTTATATATCCAGTCTGCAGAGTTCTCTCTTATATCCGAGTCTGCAGAGTTCTCCCTTCTATCCGAGTCTGCAGAGTTCTCTCTTATATCAGAGTCTGCAGAGTTCTCTCTTATATCAGAGTCTGCAGAGTTCTCCTTATAAGTCTGAGTCTGCAGAGTTCTCTCTTATATCAGAGTCTGCAGAGTTCTCTCATCTTATATCCGAGTCTGCAGAGTTCTCCCTTCTATCCGAGTCTGCAGAGTTCTCACTTATATCAGAATCTCTGCTATACAGAGTGTTTCTCCTCTTCATCCGAGTCTGCAGAGTTCTCCCCCCCCCCCCTTCTTTTATTCTTCTATCAGAGTCTGCAGAGTTTCTCTCTTATATATCGAGTCTGCAGAGTTCTCCCTTCTATCCGAGTCTGCAGAGTTCTCCCTTCTATCAGAGTCTGCAGAGTTCTCTCTTATATTCGAGTCTGCAGAGTTCTCTCTTATATTCGAGTCTGCAGAGTTCTCCCTTCTATCCGAGTCTGCAGAGTTCTCCCTTCTATCCGAGTCTGCAGAGTTCTCCCTTCTATCCGAGTCTGCAGAGTTCTCTCTTATATCCGAGTCTGCAGAGTTCTCTCTTATATCCGAGTCTGCAGAGTTCTCCCTTCTATCCGAGTCTGCAGAGTTCTCTCTTATATCAGAGTCTGCAGAGTTCTCTCTTATATCAGAGTCTGCAGAGTTCTCCCTTATATCAGAGTCTGCAGAGTTCTCCCTTATATCAGAGTCTGCAGAGTTCTCTCTTATATCAGAGTCTGCAGAGTTCTCTCTTATATCCGAGTCTGCAGAGTTCTCCCTTCTATCCGAGTCTGCAGAGTTCTCTTATATCAGAGTCTGCAGAGTTCTCCCTTCTATCCGAGTCTGCAGAGTTCTCTCTTATATCAGAGTCTGCAGAGTTCTCTCTTATATCAGAGTCTGCAGAGTTCTCCCTTATATCAGAGTCTGCAGAGTTCTCTCTTATATCAGAGTCTGCAGAGTTCTCCCTTCTATCCGAGTCTGCAGAGTTCTCCCTTCTATCAGAGTCTGCAGAGTTCTCTCTTATATTCGAGTCTGCAGAGTTCTCCCTTCTATCCGAGTCTGCAGAGTTCTCCCTTCTATCAGAGTCTGCAGAGTTCTCTCTTATATTCGAGTCTGCAGAGTTCTCCCTTCTATCCGAGTCTGCAGAGTTCTCCCTTCTATCAGAGTCTGCAGAGTTCTCTCTTATATTCGAGTCTGCAGAGTTCTCTCTTATATTCGAGTCTGCAGAGTTCTCCCTTCTATCCGAGTCTGCAGAGTTCTCCCTTCTATCCGAGTCTGCAGAGTTCTCCCTTCTATCCGAGTCTGCAGAGTTCTCCCTTCTATCCGAGTCTGCAAGGTCCACCCTTACAGTGAAAGGGAACTCTGCAAGTTCAGAGGTTAGGGGGGACTCTTGTGATTAACTTCATATAATCAGAAATGTCATTTAATGGAAACATCTCTGCACACTATGAAAAGAAATGGGCGTGCGCCACGGAAGTGTTCGGGTTTGACTCGAAGAAAAGGCGGCGCCCCGAAATGAAAGCCGAGATTCAGGATTCAGGAAAAGTAACGGAGGATTTCTCTCCCTTTCATTATATAATGTGATTTTCCGGAGATTTCCCACAAAGTGAACTTTCATTTCTCTATAAATCCGGCATTAAAGCGCAACTCCGGGGGAAGTCGGGACACCAGTGGGAGCCGCTCTTCATTCATTATACAATATGCAAAGACACGACTTCCAGAAAGTCAGGAACGTTCCTCAGATCTGGGGGGAGGGGCAGAAAACACGGAACTTCTCTTAATGTGGAACTACTAGAGGCAAAACATTTCTCTCTTTTCATCCATGGACGGACACAGCTCCTTAAATCTTGACGTTTGGGTTATGTTCCTGTTCATAGCTTCACTTGTTGCTGTATAAATGACAATGGTCCCAAAAGTGCCCGAAGTGTCCGCCATAATGTTGCAGTCACGAAAAAAAAAAAATCGCTGATCGCCGCCATTAGTAGTAAAATAATAATAAAAATGCTATAAAACTATCCCCTATTTTGTAGACACAAAGGGCCAGATTCCGGTAGAGTTATCTATCAGTGATCCGCCAGCCTAACTGTCACTTTAAGCCGGCGTTTCTGTAACCAGAAAACAAGAAACGCCGGGTTGGAGTTCCGATGCGATCGGCGTAATTGAATTTCGCCATCGCATCGCAACTTTAATTTAAAAATGGCGCGCGGGGCGTTCCCGCTGATTTACGCTGAGAAAATATGTTAATGAGCGGGAATCGGCAATTCACGATCGCATTCGGGCGCGACGCAGTGACTTTCCGACGTTTCCGTAAGCGATACGCGGCGTAAAGATAAAGCAGCCCCCTAGTGGAGTATCCTATGTTAGGTATAGGCGTCGTCATCGCGTCGAAAAAAAACAAAAATCGCGTCGCTTGCGTAAAACGTCCATGAATGGGGATGTGACGTCATTGACGTTCACTGACAGAATTTGGAGCATGCGCACTGGGATGCATTGACACTCGACGCATGCGCAGTACGTTCGCCGCGGGATCGCGCTTAGTTTAAATAATACACGCCCCGTACCCGCCCAATTTGAATTCCGCCGGCTCATTTGCGATGCGCTGCCGCAACTTTAGGAGCAAGTGCTTCATGAATAACAGCACTTGCTCCTAAAATTTCGCCAGAGTAACGTAAATGAGAAACGTTACTCCAGAGCAAAGATGCTCCCATCTATCTGAATCTGGCCCTATGGGTTACTGTGTAGTATCAGTGATTCGCCAGCATAACTCTCACTTTGAGCCGGCGTTTCTGTTTTCAGTAAGCAGAAAACAAGATACGCCGGGTTGGAGTTCCTATACGAGCGGCGTAATTGTATTTCGCCGTCGTATCGGAACTGCAATTTTAAAAATGGCGCTCGGGGCGTTCCCGCTGATTAACGCCGAGAATATGTTAATCAGCGAGAATCGGCAATTCACGATCGTATTCGGGCCCGACGCAGTGACTTTCCGACGTTTCCGTAAGCGATACGCGGCGTAAAGAAAAACCAGCCCCCTAGTGGAGTATCCTATGTTGAGTATGGCCGTCGTCATCGCGTCGAATTTAAAAATTTTTGCGTCGTTTGCGTAAAACGTCCGTGAATGGGGATTGACGTTCACTGATAGAATTTGGAGCATGCGCACTGACAGTCGACGCATGCGCAGTACGTTCGCCGCGGGATCGCGCCTAGTTATAATAATACACGCCCCCTACCCGCCCAATTTGAATTCCGCCGGCTCATTTTCGCTACGCCGCCGCAACTTTAGGAGCAAGTGCTTTGTGAATAACAGTACTTGCTCCTAAAGTGTCGGCGGAGTAACGTAAATGACGAACGTTACTCCAAAATAAAGATCCGCCCATCTACCTGAATCTGGCCCTATAACTTTTGCGCAAACCAATCGATAAACCCTTTTGCGATTTTTTTTTTTTACCAATTATATGTAGAAGAATACGTATCGCCCTAAACTGAGAAAAAAAAGTTTATTTAAGGGATATTTATTATAGAAAAAAGTAAAAAATATAATTTTTTTTTCAAAATGGTCGCTCTATTTTTGTTTATAGCGCAAAAAATAAAAACCGCAGACATGATCAAATACCACCAAAAGAAATCTCTATTTGTGGGGAAAAAAAGACGCCAATTTTGTTTGAGAGCCACGTCGCACGACCGCGCAATTGTCAGTTAAATCGACGCAGTGCCGAATCGCAAATACTACCCTGGTCCGTTACCTGTCTAATGGTCCGGGTCTTGAGTGGTTAAAGATGCTTTGCAGCACCACTAAAGCGACATGGGGTATCATTTTTAAAGCAAAAGCAAAAGCAAGGTGTAAACAGGACTGCAAGGTAACAATTTTATTTAGTGACGGCGTTCAGAGAGCTTTAACCACTTGAGACCCGCGCTATAGACAAAAGACGTCCACAGCGCGGCTCTCAAGTGCAAAGTGGACGTCATTTAAAGTGCATTACCCCACTGGGTGGCGCGCGGCAGGTAAACACTGTCCCGCTGAAGAGCCGATGCATGTACCTGCCGGCCGCGATGTCCGTCGGGTACACGCGATCGGCGAGAAAACAAGCAGGTGACAGCAGGGAGGTGGAGCTCTGTGTGTAATGATGGGGTGTAAACACAGAGCTCCATGTCCTGTCAGGGAGAGAGGAGACCGATCTGTGTCCCTTGTACATAGGTAAAATAAAAAAGGGTGTCTTTTATTATTCCTTGTACATAGGGACACAGCATCGGTCACCTCCCCCAGTCACCCCCCTCCCCCCACACAGTTAGAACACACCCAGGATACACACTTAACCCCTTCCTCACCCCCTAGTGTTAACCCCTTCCCTGCCAGTCACATTTATACAGTAATTAGCGCATTTTTATAGCACTGGTCGCTGTATAAATGTGAATGGTCCCAAAAATGTGTCAAAAGTGTCCCGATATGTCCGCCGCAATATCGCAGTCCCAATAAAAATCGCAGATCGCCGCCATTACTAGTAAAAAAAAAATAATAATAAAAAAAATCATAATTCTGTTCCCTATTTTGTAGGCGCTATAACTTTTGTGCAAACCAGTCGCTTATTGCGATTTTTTTTTTTTTTTTACAAAAATACGTCGAAAAATACGTATCGGCCTTAACTGAGCAAAAAAATGTTTTTTTTAAAAAAAATTGGGATATTTATTATAGCAACAAGTAAAAAATATATATATATTTTTTTAAATTGTCGCTCTATTTTTGTTTATAGCGCAAAAAATAAAAACCGCAGCGGTGATCGAATACCACCAAAAGAAAGCTCTATTTGTGGGGGAAAAAGGACGCCAATTTTGTTTGGGAGCCACGTCGCACGACCGCGCAATTGTCAGTTAAAGCGACGCAGTGCCGGAAGCTGAAATTTCGCCTGGGCACGAAGGGGGTTTATGTGCCCAGTAAGCAAGGGGTTAACAAAGCTTGTCCGGCCCTCAATGTGTGTTGAAGCGAGTGTAAATGACCCCTAATGTCCCAAAACTTTTGGTAATATCGCGTATATAGTAAATGTCTTTGCTATTTTTTTTTTTATTTCTCAGGTGTAAAAAAAAATTAGATTTTTGAAGGGACTGCTGTTCTTACAAAATAAAAACCTCTCTATAATTAGAACTCTTTATTGAATAAGACCCCCAATTACCACAACCTTGTCATGTGATCACATGATGATTTCCATGTTTACCATAACATTACGTTAGGCGGTGACACAACACGGGATCGCACGCTATGTCAGATAATCACCGTGACATCACGATTCCTTTCTTCCTCTGGTTTTATGTATTTTTCTTGGAATAAAATGTCTCCTTAATTTAAGGAAAAAAAAGGGGGGGAGGGGTAAAGATCTGAGAAATACAGGACCAGCAAACCCGGCGCAATTCCCGGAACACGGCGCCGAGATGGACGGTGAATCTGAAGTCCTCTTTATCTCTTCTATTATTTCCTCTTTGTGATGAGATACTTTCTAAGAGTTAGAGATGACGCTTCTTTTCTTATCACAGCGCTGAGATTCCTCGGAAGGTAATAATGAAAGAAGAAAAAAAGGGTGAAGCGCTTCAAATAGACAATCGCAGTAAAACCTTGGATTGAGAGTAACTTGGTTTGAGAGCGGTTTGCAAGACAAGCAACATGTTTTAATAAATTTTGCCTTGACGAGGAGTGACGTAATGGCTCTGCACACGTCTGTATAACCACTCCCCCACCAGACCAGACCACGCCCTCTCTGGCACCCTCAGGGTTTACAAGTTTAAATCTGTATTTTTTGCTACAAAATGACTTCGAACCCCCAAACATTATACAGTACATAATAAATATTAAAAGTGCAGTATACAGAAATGTCTCCAAAACACCTCATTAGTGCCCAGAAAATGGAATTTCTTTGGTCAAATAGCACTTAAAATAAATATATTTCAGAGGCCCCCTAACAACGTCAATGTATGATGAAACGTGTTGTGGGTCTACGCGTTTCACGGGACTACTTCCGCAGGACTGCCTGCTTCTTTAGGACCAGTAGTAACTGTTTAAGGACAGTAGATTGCACAGAAGAGACAAATTCTAAGGAAAACACAAAAATATATTACAAAATAAGTGAACAGCTGGAGGGATCCAAGGCCCTGGTAACACAGGTGAACAGCTAGAGGGATCTAGAGCCCTGGTAACACAGGTGAACAGCTGGAGGGATCCAAGGCCCTGGTAACACAGGTGAACAGCTGAAGAGATCCAAGGCCCTGGTAACACAGGTGAATAGCTAGAGGGATCCAAGGCCCTGGTAACACAGGTGAACAGCTGGAGGGATCCAAGGCCCTGGTAACACTGGTGAACAGCTGGAGGAATCTAAGGCCCTGGTAACACAGATGAACAGCTGGAGGGATCCAAGCCCCAGGTAACGCAGGTGAACAGCTGGAGGGATCCAAGGCCCTGGTAACACAGGTGAACAGCTGGAGGGATCCAAGGCCCTGGTAACACAGGTGAACAGCTGAAGAGATCCAAGGCCCTGGTAACACAGGTGAATAGCTGGAGGGATCAAATACCCTGGTAACAGGTGAACAGCTGGAGGGATCCAAGGCCCTGTTAACGCAGGTGAACAGCTGGAGGAATCTAAGGCCCTGGTAACACAGATGAACAGCTGGAGGGATCCAAGGCCCAGGTAACGCAGGTGAACAGCTGGAGGGATCCAAGGCCCTGGTAACACAGGTGAACAGCTGAAGAGATCCAAGGCCCTGGTAACACAGGTGAATAGCTGGAGGGATCCAAGGCCCTGGTAACACAGGTGAACAGCTAGAGGGATCTAGAGCCCTGGTAACACAGGTGAACAGCTGGAGGGATCCAAGGCCCTGGTAACACAGGTGAACAGCTAGAGGGATCTAGAGCCCTGGTAACACAGGTGAACAGCTGGAGGGATCCAAGGCCCTGGTAACACAGGTGAACAGCTGAAGAGATCCAAGGCCCTGGTAAAATAAGGTGAATAGCTGGAGGGATCAAATACCCTGGTAACAGGTGAACAGCTGGAGGGATCCAAGGCCCTGTTAACGCAGGTGAACAGCTGGAGGAATCTAAGGCCCTGGTAACACAGATGAACAGCTGGAGGGATCCAAGGCCCAGGTAACGCAGGTGAACAGCTGGAGGGATCCAAGGCCCTGGTAACACAGGTGAACAGCTGGGGGGATCCAAGGCCCTGGTAACACAGGTGAACAGCTGGAGGGATCCAAGGCCCTGGTAACACAGGTGAACAGCTGGAGGGATCCAAGGCCCTGGTAACACAGGTGAACAGCTGGAGGGATCCAAGGCCCTGGTAACACAGGTGAAAAGCTGGAGGGATCCAAGGCCCTGGTAACACAGGTGAACAGCTGGAGGGATCCAAGGCCCTGGTAACACAGGTGAACAGCTGGAGGGATCCAAGGCCCTGGTAACACAGGTGAACAGCTGAAGAGATCCAAGGCCCTGGTAACACAGGTGAATAGCTGGAGGGATCCAAGGCCCTGGTAACACAGGTGAACAGCTGGAGGGATCCAAGGCCCTGGTAACACAGGTGAACAGCTGAAGAGATCCAAGGCCCTGGTAACACAGGTGAATAGCTGGAGGGATCAAATACCCTGGTAACAGGTGAACAGCTGGAGGGATCCAAGGCCCTGTTAACGCAGGTGAACAGCTGGAGGAATCTAAGGCCCTGGTAACACAGATGAACAGCTGGAGGGATCCAAGGCCCAGGTAACGCAGGTGAACAGCTGGAGGGATCCAAGGCCCAGGTAACGCAGGTGAACAGCTGGAGGGATCCAAGGACCTGGTAACACAGGTGAACAGCTGGAGGGATCCAAGGCCCTGGTAACACAGGTGAAAAGCTGGAGGGATCCAAGGCCCTGGTAACACAGGTGAACAGCTGGAGGGATCCAAGGCCCTGGTAACACAGGTGAACAGCTGGGGGGATCCAAGGCCCTGGTAACACAGGTAAAAAGCTGGAGGGATCCAAGGCCCTGGTAACACAGGTGAACAGCTAGAGGGATCTAGAGCCCTGGTAACACAGGTGAACAGCTGGAGGGATCCAAGGCCCTGGTAACACAGGTGAACAGCTGAAGAGATCCAAGGCCCTGGTAACACAGGTGAATAGCTGGAGGGATCAAATACCCTGGTAACAGGTGAACAGCTGAAGAGATCCAAGGCCCTGGTAACACAGGTGAACAGCTGGAGGGATCCAAGGCCCTGGTAACACAGGTGAACAGCTGGAGGGATCCAAGGCCCTGGTAACACAGGTGAACAGCTGAAGAGATCCAAGGCCCTGGTAACACAGGTGAATAGCTGGAGGGATCAAATACCCTGGTAACAGGTGAACAGCTGGAGGGATCCAAGGCCCTGTTAACGCAGGTGAACAGCTGGAGGAATCTAAGGCCCTGGTAACACAGATGAACAGCTGGAGGGATCCAAGGCCCAGGTAACGCAGGTGAACAGCTGGAGGGATCCAAGGCCCAACCCAAGGTAAAAAAAAAAAACCCCGCAGGTGAACAGCTGGAGGGATCCAAGGACCTGGTAACACAGGTGAACAGCTGGAGGGATCCAAGGCCCTGGTAACACAGGTGAAAAGCTGGAGGGATCCAAGGCCCTGGTAACACAGGTGAACAGCTGGAGGGATCCAAGGCCCTGGTAACACAGGTGAACAGCTGGAGGGATCCAAGGCCCTGGTAACACAGGTGAACAGCTGGAGGGATCCAAGGCCCTGGTAACACAGGTGAACAGCTGGAGGGATCCAAGGCCCTGGTAACACAGGTGAACAGCTGGAGGGATCCAAGGCCCTGGTAATGCAGGTGAAAAGCTGGAGGGATCCAAGGCCCTGGTAACACAGGTGAACAGCTGGAGGGATCCAAGGCCCTGGTAACACAGGTGAACAGCTGGAGGGATCCAAGGCCCAGGTAATGCAGGTGAACAGCTGGAGGGATCCAAGGCCCAGGTAACACAGGTGAACAGCTGGGGGGATCCAAGGCCCTGGTAACGCAGGTGAAAAGCTGGAGGGATCCAAGGCCCTGGTAACACAGGTGAACAGCTGGAGGGATCCAAGGCCCTGGTAACACAGGTGAACAGCTGGAGGGATCCAAGGCCCTGGTAACACAGGTGAACAGCTGGAGGGATCCAAGGCCCAGGTAATGCAGGTGAACAGCTGGAGGGATCCAAGGCCCAGGTAATGCAGGTGAATAGCTGGAGGGATCCAAGGCCCTGTTACCACAGGTGAACAGCTGGGAGTATATCACACAAGGCCCCGAGATAAAGAGGGTCATGGCGCAGGAACTAGAGTCCTCTGATAGCAATGGGAGTTCCTGAGTCTTTCAGAAAATCTGCATGCTTCTATTAGACTCGGGTTGGAAAGGATAAAGGAGTTCTGGATATACTGTATTTAGAACCTTTTTAGAAAATCTTGAAAAAAGAATCTGCTGGAAAAGTGGGGCCCTTCACTAAGATAATATAGAAATATAACCTGCCATGTTTTCCAGGACCGAAACGCGGCGATCCTACTGACATCTCTTATATAACAATTTTCCTGACCCTGGGAATTGCCAGGTAGGTAGATCTCTGTTGGCCGCGACTAAAAGGAAGAACCACCACTGCGTATTGCGTTTCGGAAAAAGCCCGGAGTCCCTTGCGTGGGAGGAGGGGGGAGGGGGAGGTCAGTGACCGGCACTGAGATCGGCCTCCTTGTTGTGGAGTTGAAGTTTTCATGTGGTAAAAATCTTCTCACCCATGTGAAACATCAGATGGGATATTTTTATTCTTTGCTACAAAAGCTCCATTTATTCCCCCGACAAATATAGAAAATCCACATTACTGGATGTCCCCCGAAGCAAAACATTGATCGACTTGTGAACAATCCCCCTCCCCCTCTGTGTTCCCTCTCATCAGAGTTCAATCACCCAGTCTTCTCTGCTGGTAAATGGACTGCGATCAGTATATCACCAGTATATATGACTAGTATGCCACCAGTATGTCACCAATATAACACCAGTATATCACCAATATAACACCAGAATATCACCAGTATATCACCAATATATCACCAGTATATCCCCAGTATGTCACCAATATAACACCAGTATATCACCAGTATATGACTAGTATGCCACCAACATAACACCAGTATATCACCTATATAACACAAGTATATCACCAGTATGTCACCAATATAACACCAGTATATCACCAGTATATCACCAATATAACACCAGAATATCACCAGTATATCACCAATATATCACCAGTATATCCCCAGTATGTCACCAATATAACACCAGTATATCACCAGTATATGACTAGTATGCCACCAACATAACACCAGTATATCACCTATATAACACAAGTATATCACCAGTATGTCACCAATATAACACCAGTATATCACCAGTACATGACTAGTATGCCACCAGTATATCACCAATATAACACCAGTATATCACCAATATATCACCAGTATATCACCAGTACATGACTAGTATGCCACCAGTATATCACCAATATAACACCAGTATATCACCAGTATATCACCAATATAACACCAGTATGTCACCAGTATATCACCAGTATATCACCAGTACATGACTAGTATGCCACCAGTATATCACCAATATAACACCAGTATATCACCAGTATATCACCAATATAACACCAGTATGTCACCAGTATATCACCAATATATCACCAGTATATCACCAGTATATGACTAGTATGCCACCAATATAACACCAGTATATGACTAGTATGCCACCAGTATGTCACCAATATAACACCAGTATACCATCAGTATATCACCAGTACATGACTAGTATGCCACCAGTATGTCACCAATATATCACCAATATATCACCAGTATATGACTAGTATGTCACCAGTATGTCACCAATATAACACTAGTATATCACCAGTATATCACCAATATAACACCAGAATATCACCAGTATATGACTAGTATGTCACCAGTATATCCCCAGTATATCACCAATATAACACCAGTATATAACTAGTATATCATAAATATGTCACCAGTATATCAGCAATATATCACCAGTATGTCACCAGTATATTACCAATATATCACCAGTATATCACCAGTATGTCACCAGTATATTACCAATATATTACCAGTATATCACCAGTATGTCACCAGTATATTACCAATATATTACCAGTATGTCACCAGCAAAAAAAAAAAAAAGGGGGTTGTGTTGGTATAAATAATTCAACCAAAAATGTTATGTAAGTTTCCAGGTTGGTTTTTTTTCATAACTGAAATTCTGGATAATTCTGAATTCTCTTCGGTTCTTCTGGTAATTTAAAAAAACAAGTCTGACCTTTTCTATACCTCAAATTAGATCATTTCTAATGGGAAATGTGTGACTTCTCTCTGTATCTCTCTGTGTCTCTCTCTGTATCTCTCTTCGTCACTCTGTATCTTTCTGTGTATCTCTCTATATCTCTCTGTATCACGTTGTATCTCTCTGTATCTCTTTGTATCTCTCTATATCTCTCTGTATCTCTTTTGTATCTCTCTGTATCTCTTTGTATCTCTCTGTGTCTCTCTGTATATCTCTGTGTCTCTCAGTATCTTTCTGTCCCTCTCTGTATCTCTCTGTCCCCCTTTGTATCTCTCTGTCTCTCTCTGTATCTCTCCTCTGTATCTCTCTGTCTCTCTCTGTATCTCTCCTCTGTATCTCTCGGTCCCTCTCTTTATCTCTGTGTCTCTCTGTATCTCTCTGTATCTCTCTGTATCTCTCTGTGTCTCTCTGCATCTCTCTGTATCTCTCTGTATCTCTCTGTGTCTCTCTGTATCTCTCTGTGTCTCTCTGTATATCTCTGTATCTCTCTGTATCTATTTGTGTCTCTCTGTATCTCTCTGTGTCTCTCTCTGCATCTCTCTGTTTCTCTCTGTATCTCTCTGTGTCTCTCTGTGTCACTCTGTAACTCTGTGCGTCTCTCTGTATCTCTCTGTGTCTCACTGTGTCTCTCTATATCTCTCTGTGTCTCTCTATATCTCTCTGTATCTCTATGTATCTCTCTGTGTCTCTCTGTGTCTCTCTATATCTCTCTGTGTCTCTCTATATCTCTCTGTATCTCTATGTATCTCTCTGTGTCTCTCTGTGTCTCTCTATATCTCTCTGTGTCTCTCTGTATCTCTCTTGAATCTCTCTTGTATCTCTCTTGTATCTCTCTGTATCTCTTCTTATATCTTTGTATCTCTTTGTATCTCTCTGTGTCTCTCTGTATATCTCTGTGTCTCTCTGTATCTCTTCTCTGTATTTCTCTGTCCCTCTCTGTGTCTCTTTGTATCTCTTTGTATCTCTCTGCGTCTCTCTGCATCTCTCAGTATCTCTCTGTGTCTCTTTGTGTCTCTCCGCGTCTCTCTGCGTCTCTCTGCATCTCTCTGTATCTCTCTATATCTCTGTGTATCTCTGCGTGTCTCTCTGTATCTCTCTGTGTCTCTCTGTATCTCTCTGTGTCTCTCTGTATCTCTCTGTGTCTCTCTGTATCTCTCTGTGTCTCTCTGTGTCTCTCTGTGTCTCTCTGTATCTCTCTGTGTCTCTCTGTGTCTCTCTGTGTCTCTCTGTATTTCTTTGTGTCTCTCTGTATCTCTCTATATCTCTCTTGTATCTCTCTGTATCTCTCTGTATCTCTCTGTGTCTCTCTGTATCTCTCTGTGTCTCTCTGTGTCTCTCTGTGTCTCTCTGTATCTCTCTGTGTCTCTCTGTATCTCTCTGTGTCTCTCTGTATCTCTCTGTGTCTCTCTGTGTCTCTCTATATCTCTCTTGTATCTCTCTGTATCTCTCTGTATCTCTCTGTATCTCTCTGTGTCTCTCTGTATCTCTCTGTGTCTCTCTGTGTCTCTCTGTGTCTCTCTGTATCTCTCTGTGTCTCTCTGTGTCTCTCTGTTTCTCTCTGTATTTCTTTGTGTCTCTCTGTATCTCTCTGTGTCTCTCTGTGTCACTCTGTAACTCTGTGCGTCTCTCTGTATCTCTCTGTTTCTCTCTGTATCTCTCTGTGTCTCTCTGTGTCACTCTGTAACTCTGTGCGTCTCTCTGTATCTCTCTGTGTCTCACTGTGTCTCTCTATATCTCTCTGTGTCTCTCTATATCTCTCTGTATCTCTATGTATCTCTCTGTGTCTCTCTGTGTCTCTCTATATCTCTCTGTGTCTCTCTGTATCTCTCTTGAATCTCTCTTGTATCTCTCTTGTATCTCTCTGTATCTCTTCTTATATCTTTGTATCTCTTTGTATCTCTCTGTGTCTCTCTGTATATCTCTGTGTCTCTCTGTATCTCTTCTCTGTATTTCTCTGTCCCTCTCTGTGTCTCTTTGTATCTCTTTGTATCTCTCTGCGTCTCTCTGCATCTCTCAGTATCTCTCTGTGTCTCTTTGTGTCTCTCCGCGTCTCTCTGCGTCTCTCTGCATCTCTCTGTATCTCTCTATATCTCTGTGTATCTCTGCGTGTCTCTCTGTATCTCTCTGTGTCTCTCTGTATCTCTCTGTGTCTCTCTGTATCTCTCTGTGTCTCTCTGTATCTCTCTGTGTCTCTCTGTGTCTCTCTGTGTCTCTCTGTATCTCTCTGTGTCTCTCTGTGTCTCTCTGTGTCTCTCTGTATTTCTTTGTGTCTCTCTGTATCTCTCTATATCTCTCTTGTATCTCTCTGTATCTCTCTGTATCTCTCTGTGTCTCTCTGTATCTCTCTGTGTCTCTCTGTATCTCTCTGTGTCTCTCTGTGTCTCTCTGTGTCTCTTTGTATCTCTCTGTGTCTCTCTGTATCTCTCTGTGTCTCTCTGTATCTCTCTGTGTCTCTCTGTGTCTCTCTATATCTCTCTTGTATCTCTCTGTATCTCTCTGTGTCTCTCTGTATCTCTCTGTGTCTCTCTGTGTCTCTCTGTGTCTCTCTGTATCTCTCTGTGTCTCTCTGTGTCTCTCTGTTTCTCTCTGTATTTCTTTGTGTCTCTCTGTATCTCTCTATATCTCTCTATATCTCTCTATATCTCTCTTGTATCTCTCTGTATCTCTCTATATCTCTCTATATCTCTCTATATCTCTCTATATCTCTCTTGTATCTCTCTTGTATCTCTTCTGTATCTCTTCTTATATCTTTGTATCTCTTTGTTTCTCTCTGTGTCTCTCTGTTTCTCTCTGTGTCTCTCTGTATCTCTCTGTGTCTCTCTGTGTCTCTCTGTATCTCTCTGTGTCTCTCTGTGTCTCTCTGTTTCTCTCTGTATTTCTTTGTGTCTCTCTGTATCTCTCTATATCTCTCTATATCTCTCTATATCTCTCTTGTATCTCTCTGTATCTCTCTATATCTCTCTATATCTCTCTATATCTCTCTTGTATCTCTCTTGTATCTCTTCTGTATCTCTTCTTATATCTTTGTATCTCTTTGTATCTCTCTGTGTCTCTCTGTTTCTCTCTATATCTCTCTATATCTCTCTTGTATCTCTCTGTATCTCTTCTTATATCTTTGTATATCTCTGTCTCTCTCTGTGTCTCTCTGTATATCTCTGTATTTCTCTGTTTCTTTCTGTTTCTCTCTGTATTTCTCTGTGTCTCTCTGTGTCTCTCTGTGTCTCTCTGTGATTCTCTGTATCTCTCTATATCTCTCTATATCTCTCTATATCTCTTCTTATATCTTTGTATCTCTTTTTATCTCTTTGTGTCTTTCTGTGTCTTTCTGTGTCTCTCTATATCTCTCTGAATCTCTTCTATATCTCTTCTGTATCTCTTCTGTATCTCTTCTGTATCTCTTTTGTATCTCTCTGTGTCTCTCTGTATATCTCTGTGTCTCTCCTCTGTATATCTCTGTGTCTCTCCTTATCTCTGTGTCTCTCTGTTTCTCTCTGTGTCTCTCTGTTTCTCTCTGTGTCTCTCTGTATCTCGCTGTTTCTCTCTTTATCTCTGTATCTCTCTGTATCTCTCTCTGATTCTCTGTGTCTCTCTGTCTCTCTGTCTCTCTGTATCTCTCTGTATCTCTCTGTGTCTCTCTGTCTCTCTGTCTCTCTGTATCTCTCTGTATCTCTCTGTGTCTCTCTCTGTCTCTCTCTGTCTCTCTCTGTCCCTCTCTGTCCCTCTCTCTGTCTCTCTCTGTCCCTCTCGGTATCTCTCTGTGTATCTCTCTGTATCTCTCTGTGTCTCTCTGTCTCTCTGTGTCTTTCTCAGTGTCTCTCTGTATCTCTCAGTATCTCTCTGTGTCTCTCTGTCTCTCTCTGTCTCTCTCTGTCCCTCTCGGTATCTCTCTGTGTCTCTGTGTCTCTCTGTGTCTCTCTCTGTCCCTCTCGGTATCTCTCTGTGTCTCTCTCTGTCCCTCTCGGTATCTCTCTGTGTCTCTCTCTGTATCTCTCTGTGTCTCTCTGTCTCTGTGTCTCTCTGTGTCTCTCTCTGTCCCTCTCTCTGTCTCTCTCTGTCCCTCTCTGTCCCTCTCGGTATCTCTCTGTCTCTCTGTGTCTCTCTGTGTCTCTCTGTGTCTCTCTCTGTCCCTCTCTCTGTCTCTCTCTGTCCCTCTCGGTATCTCTCTGTGTCTCTCTGTGTCTCTCTGTATCCCTCTGTATCTCTCTGTATCAGGAAAACTATATGTGTGTTCATGAAATTCAATTACAGTCTAAAGAATTTCTGACAAACGTCAGTTTTAAATCTTGTTAAAATCGAATCTCACATGATGAAGTTAAGCCGGCCGTACATTAGTCAGTTTTTTGGTTGAACAAAAAAATAAAAATCTGACCCAATTCCCCCATCCACCTCGCATTCCGCCTCTGAGCTGTCTTGACATCGGGGAGACTTTGCCATCAGAATACACTGATCAGCCCTGCGGTCTGTGGCCTGCAGCACTGATAGAGCAGAGAATTTCCAACAGGGCCGGTAAACAGAAGACAACCATAGTGACCCCATCGATGGATGACATTTCCTGCTGAACCAATCCGAACGTCGATCCATCTCTGGCCGGCTTTACTGCTAGTAAATGTTGTGTGCAGACGAGTGACAAACTATTGAGAATATGAAGTCCAGAGAATTATTTATTTATTTTTTGTCTGTTTTATACATTTTTATTTTAGATTTAACCACATGACTTACATATGAAGAAAACATAAAAAGAAAAAAACACAGTGTCAAAAAAAGGACAAAAGAAAAAAATGAACTCTCTGGTTTTGTTTAAAATTGATAAAAATATAATTAAATGAAGTATAATGGGGAACAATTCTTAAACCACAGACAGACCACTATAGGTGGCACCACATCCCTAAGTTTATAAAAGGTATAGGCAGGTTTGTGGGACATTAAATGTGCTAATACTAATAAGCAAAACCCCAAAATTATATTAAAATATTTTATTTAAGCGCCAATAGAACAGCCAATTGTTTAAAAACAATTGTACAGAAGTACAGTCCTTATGGATACAGCAAATCGAATGAAGTTCCCATCATGTTTCGCCCACAATCTGGGCTTCCTCAGGGGATGCTGTCCACTTGACAATGCACAATAACAGCTTTCTTCTCCATCTACATTGCTGCTTCAGTTGAGCGCCACCTGCAGTGGGGAGTACAGACTGCACCTGCCTACACCATGCATGTGAAAGCCCAGACCTCTGACCAGCATGGCACCCATGCAGGAGAGTGGGGAAGTCACGTGATAGTGCAAAACTTCTTACCTCTGTTTGATATTCTATTGCAGCAACCATTGGCAGCTTGGTGCTCAAAATTTTTGGGGGGCGCAAACAAACTGAAAAAAAAACATCAATTGCAGCCTTAGTGTGCCCATCAATTGCAGCCTCACTGTGTCCATCAATTTCAGCCTCACTGTGCCCATCAATTGCAGCCTCACCGTGCCCATCAATTGCAGCCTCACTGTGCCCATCAATTGCAGCCTCACTGTGCCCATCAATTACAGCCAGTTAGCCCCTCAAATGACGCCAACTTGCTCTCTGTATCTCTCTGTGTCTCTCTGTATCTCTCTGTGTCTCTCTGTGTCTCTCTGTATCTCTATGTGTCTCTCTGTGTCTCTCTGTATCTCTCTGTGTCTCTCTTTATGGGCCAGATTCACGAACACTTGCGCTGGAGTATTTGGATATGCGCCGCGTAACTGTGATGATGCGCCGTCGTTTCTATGTGCCCGTACCCAGCAAACTAGATGCGCCCAATAACGGGTCATTTGCGACCGGCGGAACGTTCCGACGCCAGAGTATCGTCAGCGCTTATTTTCGCTGGGCGCATCAGTCGCGCCCATTGATTTCCCCTGCAAATATGCAAATGAGGTATTTTTCCCAATTCACGAACGGATTAGCACCATACGCTGGCTACATGCGCCGCGCGTATCTGGTCCGTCCGGCGCAAAGTTATTTCTACAAAAGGCTGCTTTATCTTTACTCCAGACGGTCACAGGTCAGCAGGAGAGCAGCTACAGCAGCGTTACCGACGATAGGAGCTAGCTGAGCACCCCCACTTGCAAGGACAACACCTCTGTGTGCCAACATGCCAGGGGCAATTGTGGTCCTAGAACTACTGATGGGTCCCCCGGAACCAAGAAGGCGGGCACGTGAGAGGATATACCGCACTCGTATGAACCTCTTTGGCATGGGGGAGGAGGAGGTGTATCGCCTCTTCAGATTCAGCCCTGATGCAATACTTGAACTAACCACAACCCTGCAGGGTGACATCACCAGCAAGACATACCGCTCACAAGCAGTGCAGCCACTGGTGAAGGTCCTGGCAACACTTCATTTCCTTGCCAGTGGATCATTCCAGCGTACAAGTGGAGTGGTGGCTGGGATGTCACAGTCCTCCATGAGCAGATGTGTGCACCAGGTTGTCCCTGCAATCCTCAGACGCATGTCCAACCAGTTCATCAGACCCACCACTGAGGAGCTGCGGCAGAAGGCAATGACAGATTTCTACAGCATTGCCAGATTCCCACGCACTGTGGGGGCCATTGATTGCACACATGTGGCCCTACAGCCCCCCAGTGCCACAGAGCACATATACCGCAATCGGAAGCATTGGCATTCCATCAACGTACAGGTGATAGCTGATGCCCAACGCCTCATATGGCACGTCCGTGCCAAACACCCCGGGTCCAGCCATGACAGCTACATATACAATCAGAGCCCCATCCCAGCCGAATTTAACCAGAACATGTATGGGGACAGCTGGCTGGTTGGTGAGTGACATGGGTGGCAGGCATGACTATCCCCTCCCGTGATGCACAACAGAAGTCGCACATGCATGACTAACATTCTCCTGTCTTTTACCTTACAGGTGACTCTGCATATGCACTGGGACCCCATCTAATGACTCCTTTCCGGAACCCCCAAACCAGAGGAGAGAGAAAATACAATGAAGCACACATCAAAACCCGTGCAGTGGTTGAGCAAACATTTGGGCTCCTGAAGTCCCGTTTCCGCTGCCTGGATAAGTCTGGGGGGACCCTATTGTATTCCCCTACCTTTGTTTGTCAGATCATCGGTGCATGTTGCATTCTGCACAACTTTGCTATGAGAAAAGGCCTGCATATTGACATACGTGATGACCTGACCCCCGACCCACACAGCCCCCCCCTGCCAGAGGACACCCAGTCTGCTGATGGAAGAGCAGTCAGGAGGGTCCTCGCCGTAGGCATCTTTGGACACTAAACCAAAACATTAATAACACAGACAATGCACGCGTGTACACCACTGATGTCCCTAGATCACACACACCACATGCACATCACATTGGATTAGCCCAAGTCCAGCATGTAGGAGTTGGGAGCAGTAACGCCAGCGTCAAGGCCCCAATGATGTCACTGTCCATTCACACACCTTTCACACGTCATTCATACAGCCGTGGGGTTAACTTCACCACCACGGCCGAGGGTGACACCCCTTACTTTCAGGAGTGCCACCCTCTCACATTCACACACCATTCACACTGTCCCCTGCACTCCTGACCGTGTGCAGTACAAAAATAAATTAATAATATCATATCCTGATAATGAAAAGAAACAAAATCTCATAACCTGAGAAAAAGAAAAAATAAACTCATGACCTGAGTATGTCCAAATCAAAAATATAAAACAACCAAAAAAAAAGGCCTCATCGGGGATGCCGGGGGCTTCTTCTGGGGGCCCCTCTCTGGCTCCGCAGCTGCCTGGATGGAGTGGGTGGGGGTGGGGGGGCATCTGGAGGTGGCTGATCCCCAGGTGGGCCACTCCTGGCAGGTGTGGCCTGCGTGCCCTCCAAGGCCCTGGCTATCCGTCCAAGGTAGGAGTTGGTCTGGGCCTGCATCCGGAGCTGACGGGTGACCTGGTAGTGCTGGGCCCGCCGACTCAGCCTCCCCTGGTCCCGGATGGCAGCACTGTTGGCCTGGACGGCTGCAGTAAGGTGCCGAATATCCCCCTGCACCTCCCCCAAAGTGGTGACCACTGCAGCGCAATTACAGCTGACATCCTGCACTGCGTTGCTGAGGTTGGCAACGGAGCCCAGGCTGTCAGCCACTTTCTCCAAGTGCACCACTATGGCCCCCATCTGTTCCGTCTGCCTGGCGTGATCCCTCGCCAACTGGTCCTGTATACCATCAGACACCCCCCTGGTCTTCTGGGTCGCCTTCCTGGGGCCAGAAGATGGATGTCCTCGGGTGGAAGGAGTCGCCCTTGAGGGGCTTCCAAGGATGGGGGAGGGGACGACAGACGGGCCAGGAGAAGGGGAGGAGACAGACAACACTAATGAAAAGTCCTGCTCTGCCACAGCAGGATCCTCCACAACCACCTCGGCAGGTGTGGTGTGGCCACTCTCCTCCTCCACAACCTCTTCACCACCCAGTGGCTCAGGCACACGATGGCGTGGGGGGGATGGGGTGGAATGCACGCTGACAGATGATGGCCCAGCTCCGTCATCTGTGGATGACACAAAGCAGACACATGTTGGTGGTCCCACACACTTGGCACATGTACCCCCCCCCCCCAAATGCAAAACAACAAATAGGGGATTATAAAACACTTACCTGTCCTTGTGCCTTCCTCCACGGAGTCATAGCCTGCGACCCCCTCCACCTGCTCCCTCTCCAGGCAGCGAGCAACCACCTCCTCCTCTGCGGTTAGGGTGACAGGACATGGGGGACCACCACCTGTGCCCCTCTCATACCTCCTGATGGAGGCCACCTTGTCCCTCACCTTGCGCCGCAGGTCATTTTTTTTTTTTTTGTATGTCCCCAGCAGTCCGGGTGGAGTAGCCCAGGACATTGACCCTGGCAGCAATCGACTCCAGGATGCCCTGCTTCCTTTCCCGGCTGGTCTTCCGGCTTTTTTTGCCATGGAGAAATTCATTATCCCTCTCCATTGCCGAAATGATCACTGAGACCTCCTGGGCATTAAAATTCAGGTTCCTCCTCTCTCTGGGGGTAGCGGGAGCAGCCATTACAGAGCAAAAGTATCTTCCCTGGGGTGGGGGGAAGCGGAACTACTTTTGCGCCGGAATGGCGTTTCCGCCAGCGCTTTTAAGCGCCCAGCGGAACGCATTGCGCTGACGTTTCCCAGGAAGTGGTGCCGACGGAAGTTGTGAGCATGCGCACAAGGGGGGCGAGTGGAGCCGCACTCACTGCGCATGCTCCGTGGATGATGCGCTGAACGTAAGCCTCTGCGCTGGGCTCCGCCCATCATTTACATATGATCACACCCACTTCCACTTGCGTCGGGTTACGCCAGCGCATTATCGTTACTCTGGCGCAAGTTTACGCGCAACTGCTATGTGAATTACAGGACTTGCGCTGAAAGGGTCTTCAGAGTAACGTAAATGAGAAGCGTTACTCCAGAGGAAAGATACTCTCATCTACCTGAATCTGGCCCTATCTCTGTATCTCTCTGTGTCTCTCTGTATCTTTCTATATATCTCTGTCTCTCTCTGTATCTTTGTATCTCTCTGTGTCTCTCTGTGTTTCTCTGTATCTCTCTGTGTTTCTCTGTATCTTTCTATATCTCTCTGTCTCTCTCTTTATCTCTGTATCTCTCTGTGTTTCTCTGTATCTTTCTATATCTCTCTGTCTCTCTCTTTATCTCTGTATCTCTCTGTCTCTCTCTGTATCTTTCTGTATCTCCTATACAGCGCCCGGGGGCCCCAATAATCGCCTATTGCTCAGGGGGCCCCATAATCTCCTATTTCCTGGGGGCCCCATAATCTCCTATTGCCCGGAGCCCCATAATCTCCTATTGCCCGGTGGCCCCGTAATCTCCTATTGCCCGGGCGCCCCATAATCTCCTATTGCCCGGGGGCCCCATAATCACCGTTTGCACAGGGGGCCCCATAATCTCCTATTGCCCGGAGCCCCATAATCTCCTATTGCCCAGTGGCCCCGTAATCTCCTATTGCCCGGGCGCCCCATAATCTCCTATTGCCCGGGGGCCCCATAATCGCCGTTTGCACAGGGGGCCCCATAATCTCCTATTGCCCGGGCGCCCCATAATCTCCTATTGCCCGGTGGCCCCATAATCTCCTATTGCCCAGGGGCCCCATAATCTCCTATTGCCCGGGGGGCCCCATAATCTCCTATTGCCCGGGGGGCCCCATAATCTCCTATTGCCCGGGGGCCCCATAATCGTCTATTTCCCGGGGGCCCCATGAGTTGTCAGTCTGCCCCTGCTATCTATCGACCATTATAGAAAGGGGCACTTCTCCACTGACCACCAATCAATTGTTTTTTTGCAGGAGATCCACAAGACCTGAAAATGATGGTCCAGAGATTGGGAAAGGCTGTGCTAGAAGCTCTGGAGTAAAAGGAGGTGTCCTTCCAGGGCCGTCTTAATAGCATCATGGGCCCCTGGGCAAAGTAATGCTCTGGGGCCCCTACAATGATGAAAGTGCAGGTAAACAGACATTAAGTAGGTAGGAGGCAGACTGCCCCCCTGTGTATCTATCACTGTCAGTGCCATCATGGGGCCCCACATTTCGGGGAAGGGTGGGCTCAAGGACCAGCTGCTTTGGGGAAAGTGCAGGGCCCCCCATGCAGCTGGGGCCCCTGGGCAGTGCCCAGGTGTGCCCTCTCATTAAGACAGCCCTGCATCCTTCCTGTGCAGGATGATCTCTATTCTTTACACAGAACCATCGCACTGCTGTGCTTCATGAATGGAGACTTTGGCGCGGCGGCCCGCCTGTCTGCGGCTCCGATAAGAGCTTCTTCTTGTCGCGTTTCATTGGTTAGATTTGTCTGACCCCGGAACATTAGCCCCGCCCTCGCCGCAGTCATTACAAACACTTTATTAGAAGCCTTGAAGACATTTCTCATCATTACATTTTCCTATAGATTTTTTTAATCTCATTAAGTGAAACTAAACTTGCTTTTTGATGGATTTCCTGCGGAGCGCCACATAAAACATTTATATAATCTGCTGAACTATTGAACACAAATGTGCTCTGTGTGTTTTATAACATCCCAGAGCAGAAAATGTGACAGACGAGGACCTAGAATCGATCGTGGAGGACCAATGGGGGGCAATTTCACCGGGCCTCAGGGCCTGGCCCAAGTACTAGCACCCCCACTTATTTATTTCAATTCTTTTTTCTCCAACTAAGTTTGTCACTTTTTCACTTTAGTGTTTTTTTACTGGATTGCATAGCAATTAGGGATGGAGGCGCAAACCCTCCCTTGCGTCTCATCTAACGTCCCAAATATTCCCTTTTTTTCGGATGGAGGGTGTGGGTCCCAGTGGCGTTGCTGGGCGGGTATGGGGGGTGCAGGCAGCAGCCGGGTGACACCCGCCAGAGGGGTGACACACGTGGGTGGCGGCACCACTAACACTGCCCGCTGCCCTGTGCCGTGGCTGTGTCCCTCAGCAGAGTGGAACGAAGCCGCCTCCCCTCCTCTCTGTTTACATCCACAGGGGAGGAGGAGCCTGTGCTCAAGGGACACACATTGATGTGTGTATCTGCTGTTTTGAGATCTGTAAGGGGGGGCTGGACTGAGGGGAGGGGGTGTCTGTACTGCTGGGGGGGTCTGCACTAAGGGGGGTGTCTGTACTGGGAGGTCTGCATTGGGGGGGGTCTGCACTGAGGGGGGAGGTTTATACTGAGGGAGGGGGTCTGTACTTAGTGGGGGGTCTGTACACTGTGGGAGGGGCTCTGTAGTTAGTGGAGGGGGTCTGTACTGAGGGGGGACTATAGTTGGTGGGGGGTGGCACCATTTTTTATTTGCATCGGGTGACACCAACCCTAGTGACGTCACTGGTGGTGATATTCTTGGTCCGAAATTCCTTCTCAACTGGATTTGGCACCCGGATCTCCTTCAAAACAGCTTTAGTGATTTCGGGTGTGGTAGGAGACCATCAGGAGACCATCATCCAGTCCCCCAGAAACGATGAAGCAACAGGCCTCTCCTGAGATACCGGCCTTGTGCTCGGTACTCCCCCGGACAGGTTCTTCATCGGACGGCTTCCTCCCTCGGGACGGACAGCACAGGTCCTCTTGCAAAGTGCAGACCCAGTCTACCCACCGGGCCTACAGGTAGTTTAGTTGCTCCGGACCAACGCGGTCCCGGTGTCAGGAACACTCCAACACACACCCTGGCCAGGAGGGCGACACACGGGGGTGGTGGGACGACTGCCCAGGTGGATGGTGGCGGGGACGACGACCACGAACCACGTACCAATGGCGTCTGCCCCCTAAATACTTCTTCCTAGCATGCACAGCGAGGCGATCAACCCTCCTGATTGGCTGCTGAGAAGAAGCATCCATACAACCCTGGCCACCTGCAGTCCGGGGGGTAAGGGTCCCCAGACCAGGGCCGTCTTAATAGCATCATGGGCCCCTGGGCAAAGTAATGCTCTGGGGCCCCTACAATGATGACAGTGCAGGTAAACAGACATCAAGTAGGTAGGAAGCAGACTGCCCCCCCCCCCCCTGTGTATCTATCACCCTCAGTACCATAATGGGACCCCCACTTTCGGGGCAGTGTGGGCTCAAAGACCAGCTGCTTTGGGGAAAGTGCATATAAATTGAGAATTCAAAAAACATTACAAATCCTATAAAATGATACAAAGTATAGAGTGAGCCCTTGTGTACTCCGAAGCACCCCGAGTATATCCGGGCGTCTCACGCGGCACCCGGTCATTTCATCCCAACACAGAATCGTGACTTCAGTAACTCGGCGTGGAGATAAAAGCATGAAGAACGACTCGCTGCTTCACATTGGAAATCTAATCAGACCAAATACTTCAAATCCACCATCAAAGCGTCGTACAAATATTCATAAAAAGTGACGTTCGTGAGAATCCGATCACCAGAAGCAGTGCATGTGCCGAACGTTTCATAATCCCTCATATGATTCTCTTATCTCACCTGATCCTCCTGGGCTTTCATCTCTTTGTACAATTTTCACAACTGGCATTTTAGGGCATGAGAGGTCTCTCCAGTCCCTCTGGGGCAAGCTGTGGGCAAGGTGTGAATGAGAGGTCTCTCCAGTCCCTCTGGGGCAAGCTGTGGGTGAAAGGTCTCTCCAGTCCCTCTGGGGCAAGCTGTGGGTGAGAGGTCTCTCCAGTCCCTCTGGGGCAAGGTGTGGATGAAAGGTCTCTCCAGTCCCTCTGGGGCAAGGTGTGGATGAAAGGTCTCTCCAGTCCCTCTGGGGCAAGCTGTGGGTGAGAGGTCTCTCCAGTCCCTCTGGGGCAAGCTGTGGGTGAGAGGTCTCTCCAGTCCCTCTGGGGCAAGGTGTGAATGAGAGGTCTCTCCAGTCCCTCTGGGGCAAGCTGTGGGTGAGAGGTCTCTCCAGTCCCTCTGGGGGCAAGGTGTGGATGAGAGGTCTCTCCAGTCCCTCTGGGACAAGCTGTGGATGAGAGGTCTCTCCAGTCCCTCTGGGGGCAAGGTGTGGATGAGAGGTCTCTCCAGTCACTCTGGGGCAAGCTGTGGGTGAGAGGTCTCTCCAGTCCCTCTGGGGCAAGCTGTGTGTGAGAGGTCTCTCCAGTCCCTCTGGGGCAAGCTGTGGATGAGAGGTCCCTCCAGTCCCTCTGGGGCAAGGTGTGGATGAGAGGTCTCTCCAGTCCCTCTGGGGCAAGGTGTGGATGAGAGGTCCCTCCAGTCCCTCTGGGGCAAGGTGTGGATGAGAGGTCTCTCCAGTCCCTCTGGGGCAAGCTGTGGATGAGAGGTCTCTCCAGTCCCTCTGGGGCAAGCTGTGGGTGAGAGGTCTCTCAAGTCCCTCTGGGGCAAGGTGTGGATGAAAGGTCTCTCCAGTCCCTCTGGGGCAAGGTGTGGATGAGAGGTCTCTCCAGTCCCTCTGGGGAAAGGTGTGGATGAGAGGTCTCTCCAGTCCCTCTGGGACAAGGTGTGGATGAGAGGTCTCTCCCGTCCCTCTGGGACAAGGTGTGGATGAGAGGTCTCTCCAGTCCCTCTGGGGAAAGGTGTGGATGAGAGGTCTCTCCAGTCCCTCTGGCACAAGGTGTGGATGAGAGGTCTCTCCCGTCCCTCTGGAGCAAGCTGTGGATGAGAGGTCTCTCCAGTCCCTCTGGGGCAAGGTGTGTCTCGATCACATTGATCTGTATATTGTGCCACATTGCATCCTTTTCTCTCTCCTCGTGGGCCTCCTGACCGATCTCTTTCGGTCTGACAGCCGCTGTCCCTGGCTACAGATGTGTTCTCTCCGAGTCCTTGGTGCCAAGAGAGCTGAGTTTTCCCAAGCAAACCAGTAACCGGGGACATGCTTGGTCCGGGGACAGTGTCCTCAATTAGGGGACAAAACCGGGCACAGGCTTGGTCCGGGGACAGTGACCTCATTCCGGGGACAAAACCAGGGACAGGCTTGGTCTGGGGACAGTGTCCTCAATCCGGGGACAAAACTGGGGACAGACATGGCCCAGGGACAGTGTCCTCAATCCGGGGACAAAACTGGGGACAGACATGGCCCAGGGACAGTGTCCTCTATCCGGGGACAAAACCGGGGACAGGCTTGGTCTGGGGACAGTCATGGGAAAAAAACGGGGAAGAACATAGTCCGGGGACAGTGTCCTCAATCCGGGGTCCGGGGACAGTGTCCTTAATCATGGGACAAAACGGGGTACATTGTCCTCAATCTGGGGACAAAAACGGGGACAGACATGGTCCGGGGACAGCGTCCTCAATCTGGGGATGTCTGGTCACCGTACTCTAACCCAATGCACCAATGTGAAGGGCCTCGTAGTTAATGATAGTATGTGGATGTCATGCACGGTGATCCGGCATTGGTGAGAATAGGCCGGAGGGTGAGTAAATTGCCGGAGGGGTTCTTTACTGTCCATAGAGTAGCAGCATGCGCTCTGAGATGGGATCCAGAAATAACCATTATAAAACCAGTGGAGATTTTCTGTATCAATAGACACACTGAGAAGCTCCTTGTCTCTAATTGGAGGGCGGTGGGTCGCACATTGCATGGTTTTCATAAGAAGTCGCTGCCTCTGGCTCCCCTGGTCATGTGTGTCTTCCTACCAGCGAGGAGGGGCCCCGAAGATGCCTTTAAGGACAAAGCAGAGGGAAGGGAAAAAAAGACTCATTCTTTGTCCGAACTTCTTGGGGAACAAACCTTTTCTCGGGTGTGGAGGACGGTGATAAAGAAGAAGTTTGAGGAAGAGGAAAAGGTGAATGAGATCCATCCTGAGACCTCTTGAGGCTCAACCCGGGAGACCTGGAAGAGAGATCAGCTGTCAGCGGGAGACCTGGAGGAGAGATCAGCTGCCAGCGGGAGACACCGGAGCATCTTTTCTCCTCTAATCCCAATCAAGCAGAAGAACTCCGGCCTGGTATGTCAGACGCACAGCGGGAAACTCCTCTCCACACAGGAAATCGCTCAGAAGGAAGAACTTTAAAACGCATTGAGATTTTAAGGTCAATAAAATGTACAAAGGGCATCAAAAGGACTACAAATAAAAAGCCTTGCCAGCTGTGAGTAAAACATCATTTGGACCCGGGCGGGAGAAGATACAACACCGGACCAGATTCCGAGACCCCCTCACCTTCATAAGAGGTAATGTAACCGTCCCTGACATTGGCACATTCATACTCTACCCCCGGGGGGGGGGCCTCGGCGAGGCGGCATAATAATGGGAACTCTCGAGAAGTACCCAGGGGCGGACTGACCATTCGGGCACTGCCTGAGGGCCCCATGCTACTAGGGGGCCCCATCAGGGTTGTCAGCCTCAGTGAAACCAGGGACACTATGAAAAACTCAGTGTTTTAAAAAAAATCTCAAGATTATAGCTGCCCCACCTCTCCTGTACCTTTTCAGTGTGTGTGTATTGTGTGTGTGTGTATGTGTACTATGTGTGTGTATGTGTACTGTGTGTGTATTGTGTGTTCTGTGTGTATGTGTACTGTGTGTGTATATACTGTGTGTGTATATACTGTGTGTATACTGTGTGTATGTGTACTATGTGTATGTGTGTGTATGTGTACTATGTGTGTGTATGTGTACTGTGTGTGTATTGTGTGTTCTGTGTGTATGTGTACTGTGTGTGTATATACTGTGTGTATACTGTGTGTATGTGTACTATGTGTGTATGTGTACTGTGTGTGTTCTGTGTGTATGTGTACTGTGTGTGTATATACTGTGTGTATATATTGTGTGTGTACTGTGTGTATATACTGTGTGTATATATTGTGTGTGTACTGTGTGTGTATATACTGTGTGTATATATTGTGTGTGTACTGTGTGTATACTGTGAGTATATTGTGTGTGTGTATACTGTGTGTATATTGTGTGTCTGTGTGTGTATACTGTATGTGTGTATACCAGGGCTCAAAATTTTAAGCCCTGAGCTACTAGCCAGGCCTCAAGAGTTACTCGCCACCAGTTGCCCCACCTAACAGCCCATTCATACACTGCCCTGCGCCTAATTGCGCCCCTAAACACGCCCTTGTAGATTATCTCATGGAATGACACTGTTAAATGTTTAATGCAGAATCAAGTTACACAATTAAATATTACCAACAACTTTAACAAAATAGGAAAGGGCACTGGGGGCAGACCAAGAGGGACAGGGCACTGGGGAAGACCAAGAGGGACAGGGCACTGGGGGCAGACCAAGAGGGACAGGGCACTGGGGAAGACCAAGAGGGACAGGGCACTGGGGGCAGACCAAGAGGGACAGGGCACTGGGGGCAGACCAAGAGGGACAGGGCACTGGGGGCAGACCAAGAGGGACAGGGGACTGGGGGCAGACCAAGAGGGACAGGGGACTGGGAAAGACCAAGAGGGACAGGGCACTGGGGAAGACCAAGAGGGACAGGGAACTGGGGGCAGACCAAGAGGGACAGGGCACTGGGGGCAGACCAAGAGGGACAGGGCACTGGGGGCAGACCAAGAGGGACAGGGCACTGGGGGCAGACCAAGAGGGACAGGGGAAGACCAAGAGGGACAGGGCACTGGGGGCAGACCAGAGGGACAGGGCACTGGGGGCAGACCAGAGGGACAGGGCACTAGAACCGGATCTCTTCCCCATTCTCTTGCAACTCCCATCCATCCTCTCTCTCTCTCTCTCCCCTATTCATCTCATCATCAGGAGCCTGTGTGTGCGGCTCCACGCTTGCATGTACTGCAAAGCCATTGACACCATAGCACAGCGCACACTGACACCATAGCACAGCGCACACTGACACCATAGCACAGCGCACACTGACACCGCACAACACACATTGAGCCCAGTCTGCTCGCAGTGCTCAGGCTGAACTGCTGGACACTTACTTGCACACACTGGAAGGCTGTCGCTTTCATGTCAGGGCAACTTTCATTTTTTTCGCATTTTCGCAATCCTCCACCTCACTTATTACTTCCTTCTCTCCAGCTACATTGGTCGGGGGGGGGGGGAGGGGGGGAAGGCTCAGAGAGGTCATACTGTTAGGTACTCTCCTTACAATTCTCATTAAGCCATTGGACCTGTGTACTGCTCTGCCTGCCAGCGGCTCACCAGACTACTTTTCCCGAGCATGCACCTTTCCTCTTCGGCCGCCAATCTCATCAGGACTCTAAGTGCATCCCTGTCATCACTCGCCCCCAGCTTAAATCCACTCACCAAATACACTGTGTGTGTATACTGTGTGTGTATACTGTGTGTGTATACTGTATGTGTGTATACTGTATGTGTGTATACTGTGTGTGTGTATACTGTGTGTGTATACTGTATGTGTGTATACTGTGTGTGTATACTGTGTGTGTATACTGTATGTGTGTATACTGTGTGTGTATACTGTATGTGTGTATACTGTATGTGTGTATACTGTGTGTGTGTATACTGTGTGTATACTGTATGTGTGTATACTATGTGTGTATACTGTGTGTGTATACTGTGTGTGTATACTGTATGTGTGTATACTGTGTGTGTGTATACTGTGTGTGTATACTGTATGTGTGTATACTGTGTGTGTGTATACTGTGTGTGTATACTGTATGTGTGTATACTGTGTGTGTATACTGTGTGTGTATACTGTATGTGTGTATACTGTATGTGTGTATACTGTATGTGTGTATACTGTGTGTGTATACTGTGTGTGTATACTGTATGTGTGTATACTGTGTGTGTATACTGTATGTGTGTATACTGTGTGTGTGTATACTGTGTGTGTATACTGTATGTGTGTATACTGTGTGTGTATACTGTGTGTGTATACTGTGTGTGTATACTGTGTGTGTATACTGTGTGTGTATACTGTATGTGTGTATACTGTGTGTGTATACTGTGTGTGTATACTGTGTGTGTATACTGTATGTGTGTATACTGTGTGTGTATCCTGTATGTGTGTATACTGTATGTGTGTATACTGTGTGTGTGTATACTGTATGTGTGTATACTGTGTGTGTATACTGTATGTGTGTATACTGTGTGTGTGTATACTGTGTGTGTATACTGTATGTGTGTATACTGTGTGTGTATACTGTATGTGTGTATACTGTGTGTGTATCCTGTATGTGTGTATACTGTATGTGTGTATACTGTGTGTGTGTATACTGTATGTGTGTATACTGTGTGTGTATACTGTGTGTGTATACTGTATGTGTGTATACTGTGTGTGTATACTGTATGTGTGTATACTGTATGTGTGTATACTGTGTGTGTGTATACTGTATGTGTGTATACTGTGTGTGTATACTGTATGTGTGTATACTGTATGTGTGTATACTGTGTGTGTATACTGTATGTGTGTATACTGTATGTGTGTATACTGTGTGTGTATACTGTATGTGTGTATACTGTGTGTGTATACTGTGTGTGTATACTGTATGTGTGTATACTGTGTGTGTATACTGTGTGTGTATACTGTATGTGTGTATACTGTGTGTGTATACTGTATGTGTGTATACTGTATGTGTGTATAATGTGTGTGTGTGTATACTGTATGTGTGTATACTGTATGTGTGTATACTGTGTGTGTATACTGTGTGTGTATACTGTATGTGTGTATACTGTATGTGTGTATACTGTGTGTTTATACTGTATGTGTGTATACTGTGTGTTTATACTGTATGTGTGTATACTGTATGTGTGTATACTGTGTGTGTATACTGTATGTGTGTATACTGTGTGTGTATACTGTGTGTGTATACTGTATGTGTGTATACTGTGTGTGTATACTGTATGTGTGTATACTGTGTGTGTATGTGTGTATACTGTATGTGTGTATACTGTGTGTATACTGTATGTGTGTATACTGTATGTGTGTATACTGTGTGTGTATACTGTGTGTGTATACTGTATGTGTGTATACTGTATGTGTGTATACTGTGTGTTTATACTGTATGTGTGTATACTGTGTGTTTATACTGTATGTGTGTATACTGTATGTGTGTATACTGTGTGTGTATACTGTATGTGTGTATACTGTATGTGTGTATACTGTGTGTGTATACTGTATGTGTGTATACTGTGTGTGTATACTGTATGTGTGTATACTGTGTGTGTATACTGTATGTGTGTATACTGTATGTGTGTATACTGTGTGTATACTGTATGTGTGTATACTGTGTGTATACTGTGTGTGTATACTGTATGTGTGTATACTGTGTGTGTGTATACTGTGTGTATACTGTATGTGTGTATACTGTGTGTGTATACTGTATGTGTGTATACTGTATGTGTGTATACTGTGTGTTTATACTGTATGTGTGTATACTGTGTGTGTATACTGTATGTGTGTATACTGTATGTGTGTATACTGTATGTGTGTATACTGTGTGTGTATACTGTATGTGTGTATACTGTATGTGTGTATACTGTGTGTGTATACTGTATGTGTGTATACTGTGTGTGTATACTGTGTGTGTATACTGTATGTGTGTATACTGTGTGTGTATACTGTATGTGTGTATACTGTGTGTGTATACTGTATGTGTGTATACTGTGTGTGTATACTGTATGTGTGTATACTGTATGTGTGTATACTGTATGTGTGTATACTGTGTGTGTATACTGTATGTGTGTATACTGTATGTGTGTATACTGTGTGTGTATACTGTATGTGTGTATACTGTATGTGTGTATACTGTGTGTGTATACTGTGTGTGTATACTGTATGTTTGTATACTGTGTGTGTATACTGTATGTGTGTATACTGTATGTGTGTATACCGTGTGTGTGTATACTGTGTGTGTATACTGTGTGTGTGTATACTGTGTGTGTATACTGTGTGTGTGTGTATACTGTGTGTATACTGTGTGTGTGTATACTGTGTGTGTGTATACTGTGTGTGTATACTGTGTGTGTGTGTATACTGTGTGTATACTGTGTGTGTATACTGTGTGTGTATACTGTGTGTGTATACTGTATGTGTGTATACTGTGTGTGTATACTGTGTGTGTATACTGTATGTGTGTATACTGTATGTGTGTATACTGTGTGTGTATACTGTATGTGTGTATACTGTGTGTGTATACTGTGTGTGTATACTGTATGTGTGTATACTGTGTGTGTATACTGTATGTGTGTATACTGTATGTGTGTATACTGTGTGTGTATACTGTGTGTGTATACTGTATGTGTGTATACTGTATGTGTGTATACTGTGTGTGTATACTGTATGTGTGTATACTGTATGTGTGTGTACTGTATGTGTGTATACTGTGTGTGTATACTGTATGTGTGTATACTGTGTGTGTATACTGTTTGTGTATACTGTATGTGTGTATACTGTGTGTGTGTATACTGTGTGTGTATACTGTATGTGTGTATACTGTGTGTGTATACTGTATGTGTGTATACTGTGTGTGTATACTGTGTGTGTATACTGTATGTGTGTATACTGTGTGTGTATACTGTATGTGTGTATACTGTATGTGTGTATACTGTATGTGTGTATACTGTATGTGTGTATACTGTATGGCCCAGATTCACAAAGCACTTACGCCGACGTAAGTGCAAATTTGCACCGGAGTATCTGTGCGCCAGACCCACAAACCTACGCCGACGTAGCTCACATACCCCGGCGTAGCGTGGGCGCACTTTTCGTTTGGACGCACGGTGCTGCTCCCATTGATTAGGCACTCAAACATGCAAATGAGGGAAATACGGCGATTCACGAACGTGCGTGGGCCCGACGCATGCTACGCGAGATGCGCGTAAATTGTATGTCCGGCGTAAAGTTATTCCCCATAGATGAGGCGCAACCCGGCAACAGACATGCAAAGGTCCCGCCCCAGAGAACACTGGCCGGCGTATTGGGCGTACGTGGTGATCCGGCGTAGCTTAGGCATGGTTGTGAGTGTAACGGTCACCACCATTTACAACCTTCCATCCAACCACGACAAGCTTATCTGACACACTCCGACCATACTGCATACACGATCCATATCCATTCCCATAAACAAGACGAGACTCAAGCTCTGCACTTGCTTCCAAAGATATGACAATTTATTGGTATTTTCTCAGCTTCTTATACAGTCTCAAGCATAATGCAGTTAATCACAGGACAATGTAGTCTCCACCCCCCTTCACACCATGGGGGGCTTCAATCACACTCTAAAAGGCATTCAGGTAAGCTAACCATGTAGACCGGTCGGCACCGCATCTTCAATAGTGTTCAATTAACCTTGAATAGTAACACAGACATCTAGTTGAATAAGTTATCTAGACAGCTTTATCACACAATGGCAGAGTCTTGTGAGAGTGGGTGCAATCAACACCTTCAACGGAATGTTTTTACAGTGAATAGCCAACACCTTAAGATATTTCAATAGCCTATTATACAAAGGTATGAGTCACTGTCTGGTTGACCTGGTCATGTCATCATGAACTCCTTGTGATATCTCAGTCCTGAAATATGAAGTATTAATAATGTCCCATCTGTTAGTAAAGGAATTATGATTCACTATTAGCCACCCTACACCCAAAAGGGCACAGGGTGGACTTAGACCCAAGAGTTATTGTTGCTGCTGGCACAGGAGTATCTCTCATCCTTCCAACTTCTCTGGGTGTCACGGGCCATTCTGTTACAGTGAGCATGCGCATAAAGATGCTGTTTCATGCGTCCACCTCACGGTAACGTCACGGCGCATGCGCAATTCGTGATACGCTGGGCGTAAAACACTGCACCACGCTCGGACCATCATTTGCATGGGGTCACTCCCTCTTCCACCTACGCCGGCCTGCGCCTTCGAAAAATACGCCACGCCGACGCAGCGCTGATAGCAATAGCTTGCTGAATGCAGTGCATGCCTCTCTGCGCTGCCGCGGCGTATCGTACGGCCACAAATCTACCTAAATGTTTTCTTAGTATGAGACGCTAATACCACTTCCACCCATGACCACTAGAGGGCGCTCTGATAGGCCCAATGATGAAAAGAGTGAGCAAGAACTAGAAGAGGAAGCAATAATAGAATTGTGACTCGGATCTTCTCACTTTGGTTTCCTATTGAAAGTGATTCAGAGTCAGGATGGGATGAAAAGAACTTCAATTACACATTTTACAAAGTATCCCAATTATCCAAACTTTATTTAAGTTATCGTGAAGAAATAATTCCGGGCGGCGGCACTTCCAAAAATCCTTTTATTATTGAAGCTTCATAATGACAAGTGGGTGACAGATGGGGGAGGGGACACAGAGGTAGACGCGTTTCGCACAGATGTCAGCACTTAGTCATTACCTGAAATACTCATATTTAACTTAAAGTCCAACTCACAATGTTTATCTTAGATTTGGATGGGGGAGAATTTGAGCATCTTTTCATTTTTTTTGTATTTCTGTGTGAATATCGATTTGCATCATTTGTCTTTTTTGCATCATTTACACTACAAAGTGCCACCAGTGAGCAAGTCCTTGATGTCCTTCACTGTATGTCCTTCACTCACTGCATGTCCTACACTCACTGTATGTCCTTCACACACTGTATGTCCTTCACTCACTGTATGTCCTACTGTACTCACTGTATGTCCTTCACTCACTGCATGTCCTACACTCACTGTATGTCCTTCACACACTGTATGTCCTTCACTCACTGTATGTCCTACTGTACTCACTGTATGTCCTTCACACACTGTATGTCCTTCACTCACTGTATGTCCTACTGTACTCACTGTATGTCCTTCACTCACTGTATGTCCTACACTCACTGTATGTCCTTCACTCACTGTATGTCCTTCACTCACTGCATGTCCTACACTCACTGCATGTCCTACACTCACTGTATGTCCTACTGTACTCACTGCATGTCCTGCACTCACTGTATGTCCTTCACTCACTGTATGTCCTTCACTCACTGTATGTCCTAGTGTACTCACTGTATGTCCTTCACTCACTGTATGTCCTACACTCACTGCATGTCCTTCACTCACTGTATGTCCTACACTCACTGTATGTCCTACTGTACTCACTGTATGTCCTTCACTCACTGCATGTCCTACACTCACTGTATGTCCTTCACTCACTGTATGTCCTTCACTCACTGTATGTCCTAGTGTACTCACTGTATGTCCTTCACTCACTGTATGTCCTACACTCACTGCATGTCCTTCACTCACTGTATGTCCTACACTCACTGTATGTCCTACTGTACTCACTGTATGTCCTTCACTCACTGTATGTCCTACACTCACTGCATGTCCTTCACTCACTGTATGTCCTACACTCACTGTATGTCCTACTGTACTCACTGTATGTCCTTCACTCACTGCATGTCCTACACTCACTGTATGTCCTTCACTCACTGTATGTCCTTCACTCACTGTATGTCCTACTGTACTCACTGTATGTCCTACACTCACTGTATGTCCTTCACTCACTGTATGTCCTTCACTCACTGCATGTCCTACACTCACTGCATGTCCTACACTTACTGTATGTCCTACACTCACTTGTATGTCCTTCACTCACTGTATGCCCTACACTCACTGCATGTCCTTCACTCACTGTATGTCCTACACTCACTGTATGTCCTACACTTACTGTATGTCCTACACTCACTGCATGTCCTACACTCACTGTATGTCCTAGTGTACTCACTGTATGTCCTTCACTCACTGCATGTCCTACACTCACTGTATGTCCTTCACTCACTGTATGTCCTTCACTCACTGTATGTCCTACTGTACTCACTGTATGTCCTACACTCACTGTATGTCCTTCACTCACTGTATGTCCTTCACTCACTGCATGTCCTACACTCACTGCATGTCCTACACTTACTGTATGTCCTACACTCACTGTATGTCCTTCACTCACTGTATGCCCTACACTCACTGCATGTCCTTCACTCACTGTATGTCCTACACTCACTGTATGTCCTACACTTACTGTATGTCCTACACTCACTGTATGTCCTTCACTCACTGTATGTCCTTCACTCACTGCATGTCCTACACTCACTGCATGTCCTACACTTACTGTATGTCCTACACTCACTGTATGTCCTTCACTCACTGTATGTCCTTCACTCACTGCATGTCCTACACTCACTGTATGTCCTTCACTCACTGTATGTCCTACACTCTCTGTATGTCCTACACTCACTGTATGTCCTTCACTCACTGTATGTCCTTCACTCACTGCATGTCCTACACTCACTGCATGTCCTACACTTACTGTATGTCCTACACTCACTGTATGTCCTTCACTCACTGTATGTCCTTCACTCACTGTATGTCCTACTGTACTCACTGTATGTCCTACACTCACTGTATGTCCTTCACTCACTGTATGTCCTTCACTCACTGCATGTCCTACACTCACTGCATGTCCTACACTTACTGTATGTCCTACACTCACTGTATGTCCTTCACTCACTGTATGCCCTACACTCACTGCATGTCCTTCACTCACTGTATGTCCTACACTCACTGTATGTCCTACACTTACTGTATGTCCTACACTCACTGTATGTCCTTCACTCACTGTATGTCCTTCACTCACTGCATGTCCTACACTCACTGCATGTCCTACACTTACTGTATGTCCTACACTCACTGTATGTCCTTCACTCACTGTATGTCCTTCACTCACTGCATGTCCTACACTCACTGCATGTCCTACACTTACTGTATGTCCTACACTCACTGTATGTCCTTCACTCACTGTATGTCCTTCACTCACTGCATGTCCTACACTTACTGTATGTCCTACACTCACTGTATGTCCTTCACTCACTGTATGCCCTACACTCACTGCATGTCCTTCACTCACTGTATGTCCTACACTCACTGTATGTCCTACACTTACTGTATGTCCTACACTCACTGTATGTCCTACACTTACTGTATGTCCTACACTCACTGTATGTCCTTCACTCACTGTATGTCCTACACTCTCTGTATGTCCTACACTCACTGTATTTCCTTCACTCACTGTATGTCCTACACTCTCTGTATGTCCTTCACTCACTGTATGTCCTACACTCTCTGTATGTCCTTCACTCACTGTATGTCCTTCACTCACTGTACGTCCTTCACTCACTGCATGTCCTACACTCTCTGTATGTCCTACACTCTCTGTATGTCCTTCACTCACTGTATGTCCTACACTCTCTGTATGTCCTTCACTCACTGTATGTCCTTCACTCACTGTATGTCCTACACTCTCTGTATGTCTTTCACTCACTGTATGTCCTACACTGTCTGTATGTCTTTCACTCACTGTATGTCCTACACTGTCTGTATGTCTTTCACTCACTGTATGTCCTACACTCACTGTATGTCCTACACTCTCTGTATGTCCTACACTCACCGTATGTCCTACACTCTCTGTATGTCCTTCACTCACTGTATGTCCTACACTCTCTGTATGTCCTTCACTCACTGTATGTCCTTCACTTACTGTATGTCCTACACTCACTGTATGTCCTTCACTCACTGTATGTCCTTCACTCACTGTACTGTATGTCCTACACTCACTGTATGTCCTTCACTCACTGTACGTCCTTCACTCACTGTATGTCCTTCACTCACTGTATGTCCTCAGTCATTGACGTGGGATATCATTTAACCTGGAAGACTTCTAGTGGCAGAAATTGTGGGAGACGTTGTGGCATCTCCCCATTCTTCAGCTCTGTGACCCAATCGAGAGACACCGGCGGACATCGAGTCTGTGGGTCCCGTGGGCACGGTCACAGCGCCTCCGGCAGGCGGCAAATTCAAACTGACATAAATATACGTAAATTTGCCCGTCGGTGCCATTCTGCCAAAGTATATGTACAGGATCCGGTCCTTAACCACTTATCGAGACAAAAGTGACTGGTGTACAATATTATTCTTATTATTATACAGGATTTATATAGCCCCAACAGTTTGCCCAGCGCTTTACAATATCCTTCCTCTGTCTCCCATTTTAGCCACGGTCTCAGCCCTGGGGTGAAGCGCTAGCCCACCCCTGCCTATGGAGGTGCTGTCCTTCCATTGGGGTGTCAGGGAGGTGCTACATGTATTTTGTTTTTATCACCTGCTGGGGTCCCTTTTTAAGATAATCTGGAGAGATGTAAACAAGGAAAGATATCCGATCTAATCTGTGATTTTACCCCCCGCAGGTCACAATGATCGACTGTCAAGTCCCACAGAGTGAAGTCAATGGAACTCTTCCCACCGCTCTGGTGCTAAGACCCAACGAGACGATCATCATCCACATCGAAGTCCCGAAAGGGGTTTTCCTCTTCTTGTGTATCCTCAGCTTGCTGGAGAACATCTTGGTCGTTGTGGCCATTGCAAAAAATCACAACCTCCACTCTCCGATGTACTACTTTATCTGCTGCCTGGCCGCCTCCGACATGCTTGTCAGCATCAGCAACCTGATAGAGACGATGATCATGATCCTTCTAAACCACGGCGTCATCGACTGCTACGAACCCATGATCAAAATGATAGACAACGTTATGGACACCATGATCTTGTGCTCGCTGGTGACGTCGCTGTCGTTTCTCGGAGCCATTGCTGTCGATCGTTACGTCACCATCTTCTACGCCTTGCGATATCACAACATCATCACCCAACAAAGAGTCGTCAACGCCATCGCCGGGATCTGGTTGGCCAGCACCGCCTGCAGCATCACATTCATCGTGTTTTCCAACAGCAACGTGGTCATCTTCTGTCTCATCGTGTTTTTCATCTTCATGTTGGTTTTGATGTTGGGCCTTTACATCCACATGTTTATCTTGGCGAGGCGCCATTCGCAGATCATCTTCTCCCAGCAGAAGGGGGTGAAAAGGCGACTCTCCCCCCACCAAGTGGCCGCCAAACTAAGAGGAGCCATCACCCTGACCATATTACTCGGCATCTTCTTCCTGTGCTGGGGGCCGTTCTTCCTTCATCTTACCTTGATCGTCACGTGTCCAAAGCACCCGTTCTGCCTCCAGTACTTCAAGTATTTTAACATCAACTACGTCCTGATCATCTTCAACTCCATCATTGACCCCATCATCTACGCGTTTCGGAGCCAGGAGCTGAGGAAAACCTTGAGGGACATTGTGTTCTGCTCCCAATGATGGCACGAGGAGGTTAGGGGGAAAAGAAGCTTAGAAACCAAGTTCTGAACTTCTTCCAAATTCTCCCTTTCCTCCAATAATCTGCCTATGAGACCAAATGATTCCACAATGACTTATGTAAGATACGAAATAACTCTAGAGCAGTGGTTCTCATCCTTCTTGTGCCGTGGCCCCTTGATAAAATTCCCCAAGTTGTGGGGACCCCCAGCAGTAAAATTATTTTTGTAGCGTGGGTTGTCGGCACCCAAGGCAAGACAAGTAATTTGCGCCCCTAACCCACGGACATTCATCGAGTCCCCCCCACTCGTACAATATTAAAACCCCTTGTGCTACATTTTAGGATGTTCCTCTCTTTCTCTTTGTTCTCCTTTTTTCCCTTTTATCTCTCTCTATCCTAATTTCTTGTCCCCCCAATCCCTCGCTCTCTAGCCGTATTTCTTGTCCTTTCTCTTATTCTTTCTCTCCCTTTTTCTTTGTATCTCTCCTTCTTTTCATGTATTCTTTATTCATTCTCTTACACTTTGGTGGGGGGAATGGGATGAGTGGCAGTTCAGCGGGGGGGCTTCTCATCAGCCAACATAGGTCTCTTGATGAAGGTCCTCTGCTGATCTGAGGACTGTAGTGGGGGCTTTTAACGCAACTATAATCACAGGTAGTGTTACTCACTGTTGCCCGGATTCACAAAGCACTTACGCCGATGTATCTCCAGATACGCCGACGTAAGTACAAATGTGCGCGGTCGTATCTATGCGCCGAACCACAAACCAAGATACGTCGAAAAATAGGCTTCAGCCGCCCGACGTAACTTTCCTACGCCGACGTAGACTGGGGGCATATTTACGCTGGACGCATGTGGCGCTCCCATTGAGTTTCGATTCAAATATGCAAATGAGGCAAATATGGCGATTCACCAACGTACTTGCGTCCGGCGCATAATATACGCGGTAAGTCGTACATCTAGCGTAAAGTTATTCCCCATATTGGAGGCGCAACTCATGCAAAGGTATGGACCAGGGAACGAATGCCGTCGAATTTTACGTTGTACGTGAATAGGGCTGGGTGTAGGTTACGTTCACGACGTAGGCAGTTGTTTCGACGTTATTGTGAGCATGCGCACTGGGATACGTCCACGGGATGGCGCATGCGCCGTTCGTTTTAAGTACTTGTCTGGCACTCGGCCCATCATTTGCATGGGGTCATGCCTCATTAGCATGGCTCACGCCCACTTCCACCTACGGCGGCTTACGCCGACAAAATTTACGCCACGCTGGTGCAACGTTGGGAGTATGGCTTTGTGAATTCCATGCTTGCCTCTCTGCGCAGTGCCCGCGTAGCGTAAAGAAGATACGCTACGGAGGCATTAATATGCGCCGATGTATGTGAATCCGGGCCTGCGTCTCCGGGCCTGTGTCTCCGACTTTGTGGTGTCTCGTAGCAGTGACACCTATGCCGAAATCAGGGGATAGGGGTCTCCTCCAGCCTCTCCCACTTCACATTCCTCACCAGTCAGCTGACCTCTAGTCTCTGCCCCCCAGCCATGCCATGAACTGAATGGGCGGCTGCGATGAGGCTAAGTGGGCGGGCCACGTGCTCCAGGAACAGCCCTGGTGAGCAGCTGCGAAAAGGCTGGGAGAGCGATGCGGTCTTCAGGAACAGCCCAGGATACAGGGACCCCTGGCAAATCGGCATTTGACCCCCGAGGGGGTCCCGACTCCCCAGGTTGAGAACCACTGCTCTAGAACTTTATGGAAAGTTTTTGTGATCGCGGACAATTTAGCACCACATCCCTAGATAACAAGGGAAGTATTGGGGAATTTTTAGGTGCAAACGAGTGTTACAAATAATATCAAATATATTGTTTAACCAATTCCTGACCACCCGCCGCAGTTTTACGTCCTCTGAAGAGAAATACTGTTTGTAACGGAACCCTAATTGGGACAGGGGTTAACGCCTTTTAAGATATTCCATTCCGGAACCCAAGATAGCTATCGACACTCCACAATCCGGCGAACACGACCCATACCAATTCCCCCAGTAACGAGACACACAGCTCTGTTTGAGGTTCAAAACAAATAGACTCTTTAATGAGAAAATCAGGCTCTTATGTACAGTTAGAAACAGTAACGGTATGGCCCGTGGGAACCAGAGACGTTTGAAGGATGCGGGGTACTCCTGTGCCAGCTCACCAATGACTCTTGGGTCTAGGGTCATCTTATGTCCATTAGGGGCATAGGATGACTGAGAAATGATATCCCGGATTACATGAGATGGGACATTAATGATAATTCATGTATTGCAGGAGATCTTGAAATATTACAAGTGGTTTATTTTGACCCCCCACAGGTCAATAGGACAGTTTTTATTCATATGGGGACACAGACTGTGAGGTGTTAATTGAGTCTGGCTCCTAAGATAATTCATTGTCTATTGTGTGATGCTAATGATACTGTATTGTGTGAAAATCTATTGATAATAGATGTGGAATGTGACTTGTCAGCTGTAGTAATTAACTCCTGTAGATTCAGAGTCAGAACATCTGTCTAAGATGTGGATTGAGGGGGACTCGTTAGGAACTCATTGTGTGATGCTAATACTGTTTGGTGTGAATTCTATTGATGATAGATGTGGAATGTCATTATCTAAAAGAATGTGTATTATAAAGCAGATGAGAACAGCTTGTCGGAGTCAGGACGTCTGGGGAATGATTAGCTCATCTGAATTTCATTAACTAAAAGAATGTGTATTGAAGCCCCCACTGTGTGATGTTGTGGGTGGAGTGTGTCTTTGTCCCTTTGATTACTGCAGCATGCTTTTTGGTGTATATAACAAGCTGAGTTTACCATTAAAAGTATTCATTCATTTTGGAACCAGAAACAGAGCTGTGTGTCTCGTTTATTCTGGGGAATGGAATGGGTCCTGTCTACTGGTTTGTTGGAGTGTTGGATAAGCTGTCTTGGGTTGGTGGAATGGAAATCGTAAACGGTGGTGACCGTTACAGTAACCAAAATGAACAATGACTCAACTCCAGCCACATCATCACACAATGAGCCCAATATACACCTTTTTTGGTATACATTCTGGCACAATCTCTGACATCATTTACATGAGCTAATTAACTAATAATTTACCCAGACAAGGTGACTCCAAGATATGACCTTTCAAGGTAGACATCCCGGCTCCTCTTACCTGCTATACAATACACATTCTTTTAGCAGACATTCTGGCCTTTAGAGTGTCTGTTAACTTGCAATACACACATTATCATCAACAGACCTTCACACAATACAGGGTCAATTAGCACAACACAACGACAGATCCTTAGATGCCATCCTAGATTCATTTACGTCACAGTAACAGACGACATTAACACCTAACAGTCGGTGTTCCCACATTGAATGAGTCACTCTTTCAATTAACCTGTTGAGTTCAGAATCAACAACCTGTATATAGTACAGATATTAAGGAATGTATTGTGGATTACAAGCAATCCCAGATATCATTTCTCAGTCATCCTATGTCCCGCCCCTAGTGGACATAGGATGATTTTAGACATAAGAGTCATTGGTGAAGCTGAAAAAGGAGTATCTCATACTTTTGAAGAGCTTCTGGGTCCCACGGGCCATTTCGTTACACTGTTGTTATGGTAACAGATAGCTACCACATCCCCGATATCCTCTTCTTCAGTGGGCGGTCCCCTACAAGGTAAAAGTGGTCGCTGCAATGGATGCTCCGCGAGATCACTTTTATCAGGTATCAATTGGGTATCAATTTACTCGGCGTAACATTATCTTTCACAATATAAAAACAAATTGGGCTAACTTTACTGTTGTATTATTTTTTTTATTAAAAAAAGTGTATTTTTTCCCCAAAAAAGTGCGCCTGTAAGACCGTTGCCAAATACGGCGTGACAGAAAGTATTGCAACGACCGCCATTTTATTCTCTAGGGTGAATAAAATATATATATATATATATATATAATGTTTGGGGGTTCTAATTAGAGGGAAGGAGATGGCAGTGAAAACAGTGAAAAAACACATTAGAATTGCTGTTTTACTTGTAATGCCAATGGCCACCACCAGATGGCGCCAGGTCACAGAAGGAAGCTCGGGACTTCACAAGGCTGCAAAGCCACGGCCTCAAATACCGGCCGTCGCGGGCCCGCGACGGTGGGGGCGCACAGAGACACAGGATCCTGTGCCTCCGTGGGCCCCCGCCGCGCGATGGCGGCGGGCCCGCGACAGCCGGTAATTGAGGCCGCGGCCAGTAGGCCGCAGAGCCGCGGCCTCAATTACCAAAAAGTGTGGGCGCCAGGTCACAATTTCTTGTCGCAATTGCGACCGGGAGCCCGGATTTTGTCGAGCCCTGGTTTGAAATAATGTATTTTTTTATTTTGAGAAACAATTTATATAACAATAGGCAGGTAGAGTATATCACAGTATTGGCAATAGACAGCACTGTAAGATGGATTTATTTGAACACATGACAATATGCACATGCATGTAATAAATTGTCATGTATTGAAATAAATGCAACATTTTGTAACATATATGATATACAATTGTAAATGAACTGATTATGATATATATATAAATATTTATTAGGGTTGTCCCGATACCGATACCAAATGCAAATGCCCCCGATGCCTCAATAGAATACTTGCCCCCCCCCCTCCGCAAAAAAAAAGCCGCCGCAGCATGGTTAAACAGCGTGCGGGGAACATCACAGCTGCCAGAGCATTTTTTCTCAGAAAATAGGTACAGGAACTCAACCACGACCCGTTCAGATTTCACAAACAGTAGAAGGGTCTTAAAGGGGCATTAAATACCAGAATTGCACTACATACAGAGCGTAGAGTTCAGGGGGTTACAAAGCTGTCACTTGTAAACACAGAAACCAGACTTCTGTGTTTACAAGTGATTGTGGCGAGCGGGCACCAAAGGGTCTGAGCCAAAGGTGGTGGAACTCAGTTCCCCCAAGTTCCCCCAGAAAAAAAGCCCTGACAGCTGCATATGTGGGGGGCATGGCTGGAGGGACATGGCTGCATATGTGGGGGACATGGCTGCATATGTGGGGGACATGGCTGGAGGGACATGGCTGCATATGTGGGGGACATGGCTGGAGGGACATGGCTGCATATGTGGGGGACATGGCTGCATATGTGGGGGGACATGGTTGGAGGGACATGGCTGCATATGTGGGGGGACATGGCTGCATATGTGGGGGACATGGCTGGGGGGACATGGCTGCATATGTGGGGGGACATGGCTGCATATGTGGGGGACATGGCTGGGGGGACATGGCTGCATATGTGGGGGACATGGCTGGAGGGACATGGCTGCATATGTGGGGGACATGGCTGGAGGGACATAGCTGCATATGTGGGGGACATGGCTGGAGGGACATGGCTGCATATGTGGCGGACATGGCTGGGGGGACATGGCTGCATATGTGGGGGACATGGCTGGGGGGACATGGCTGCATATGTGGAGGACATGGCTGGAGGGACATGGCTGCATATGTGGGGGACATGGCTGGAGGGACATGGCTGCATATGTGGGGGACATGGCTGGGGGGACATGGCTGCATATGTGGGGGACATGGCTGGGGGGACATGGCTGCATATGTGGAGGACATGGCTGGAGGGACATGGCTGCATATGTGGGGGACATGGCTGGAGGGACATGGCTGCATATGTGGGGGACATGGCTGGGGGGACATGGCTGCATATGTGGAGGACATGGCTGGAGGGACATGGCTGAATATGTGGGGGACATGGCTGGAGGGACATGGCTGCATATGTGAGGGACATGGCTGGAGGGACATGGCTGCATATGTGGGGGACATGGCTGGAGGGACATGGCTGCATATGGGGGGGACATGGCTGGAGGGACATGGCTACATATGTGGGGGACATGGCTGGAGGGACATGGCTGCATATGTGGGGGACATGGCTGGAGGGACATGGCTGCATATGTGGGGGACAAGGCTGGAGGGACATGGCTGGAGGGACATGGCTGCATATGTGGGGGACATGGCTGGAGGGACATGGCTGGAGGGACATGGCTGCATATGTGGGGGACTTGGCTGCATATGTGGGGGACATGGCTGGGGGGACATGGCTGCATATGTGGGGGACATGGCTGGGGGGACATGGCTGCATATGTGGGGCACATGGCTGCATATGTGGGGGACATTGCTGCATATGTGGGGGACATGGCTGCATATGTGGGGGACATGGCTGGAGGGACATGGCTGCATATGTGGGGGACATGGCTGCATATGTGGGGGACATGGCTGCATTTGGGGACACATTTAAAAAAAAGTATCGGTATTCGGTATCGGCGAGTACTTGAAAAAAAGTATCGGTACTTGTACTCGGTCCTAAAAAAGTGGTATCGGGACAACCCTAATATTTATGTTTTTCTACTAGAAGGCTTGTACTTTGAAACTGCACAGCCTTCCCTGAAGAAGCCTGACACATGGGCGAAACATGTTTGGAAATCCATCTTACAGTGCTGTCTATTGCCAATACTGTGATATACTCTACTTGCCTATTGTTATACTTTTAACACATTTTTTATTTTGTTTCTTAAAAAAAAAATATATATATTATTTTTAAATACTATTATTTGTTTGCACGTAAAAAATCCCCAAATACTTCCCTTCTTCATCAACTCCCAAAGCTATAGATGTAAATGATAAGGAAGCCAAAGGAGTGATAGAACTTCATGTCATGTGACCTTTTCTCTGACTTGAACCCATAAAATTCGATGCTGTCGTGGAGAATGAAATCTGGGGAAATAAAGACGATTCTTGTGAAGGATTGGTGGATTGCGAGGATTCTATGATTAGTGATGATGTCATAGTGTGACACCCACGCCTTACCTGTGGAGGAGCCTCCTGTAACCTGAAGCCGAGACAACTCCAAGAACCCGGACATCATGGTGGCTTCTGCTTACAGGAAGAAGGGTTCCAACCAATGAGATCCTCCGGTGTGCAGTTCAGTACCGTCCAATGGAAGGAAGGCCTTGACTTGCCACCATATAGAGCTGGGGGGGGGGGCAACTCACTTCCATCGAGGGCCGCGTCAGCATTGTGGTGGCCCTCGAAGGGCCGGTTGTATCTGTAAGATTATAGAAATGTATCTTCTTTGTATCATAATAAATAATTGTCTCTGCATCCAGTTATTACTGGTTTAGTGATAATGTCTGATGCCAGCGATGTGCGACCTTCCTTACTAATTATTATTCTCAGAGGTTTAGAGCACCCCCCCCCCCCCAAGGCAGCCATCACAAATGTTGGGGGCCCTTACACAGCTTTAGGCACGGCCCCCCTGGAGCAGAGAACCGGAGGAGGGGGGATGGTGATGAAAAAAAAAAGTGTAATCTCTTCTCTCCTGATGCGAGACAACCTGGGGACCATTATAATGGGGGGGGGGACAGGAGGGGGGCCAGCCGGGCCCCTTACAGGTGTAATGCCTGTACCTCCATATATGGCACCCCCCACCCACCATCAGAAGCCAAGAGCCCCCCACCCTCCCTTACATGATAGCAAGTAAAAGAATTGCTGGGACATCTGATTGCGGACAGGAGGGGTGATCAGTGCCAATCCTGACCTCCCTGGGGCCCTAAGCAAAATCACATGTCACATTGAAGTTGAGAAGCTGGGGGGGGGGGGGGGGCTCTGCCGAAAGTAACATGTTAAAGTTGAGAAGTGGGGGAGGGGTGTTCTGCTGTCGGAAATGATATCTTACAATAAAGTGAGGAGCGGGGGGTGCTGACATCTTCTCCCATGCAGCCAGCGAGTTGAGAAGCGGGGTGAGGGGCCAAAAATGACCTCTCACCAGGCGGGGCCTCTAGTAATTTGGGGGGGGCCCTCCGCAGCTTTGCGGGGCCCTAAGGAGCTTGCATAGTGAGCCTATAGGGCAGATCGGCCCTGGGGACAATTATAGGGAGCGACCCCCCAGTATGCTTCTCCCCGCAACAGCTGAAATCCAGCAGGAGGGAGAGGAGGAGAGGCCGGCTTTCAGCTGCTGCGGGGAGGGGCATAGAGGGGATTGGTTCCTGTAATTCCCCCCCCCCCCCCGTCACCACCTCCTTTCCACGCTCCAATTCCTTCTGCTGCCCCCCCTGTTGACCTGATAGTCCTAGGCCCCCTATGGTAGGTGGTACCCCCTTATCACTGGCCTCGAGGGGTTACGCTATTAAACTGGTCTGACTGCAGATTAGCAGCAGAAATATTCCCAGACAGCCGGATTAGAGGTCCGCGCCGATCTCTTTGTATGATTGGATGAAGGAAGTGAAGATCGGTTGGGCTGTGATAAGTATATATTATATATACACCTGAAGATCCGGCTTTCCATCCTAATTACAGAAATAATCCATCATGGCTTCTAAGTGTGTCACTAATCCGGCGCAGACACCTCCTCGCAGGAAACGATCGGTATGGACAATCCCTCGCTGAGTATCACTCAGAGCTTTCACTGCAGGAGCTTCACCCCCCCCCCCCTTAGGCTTAGGCGGTTAGGGGTTAGGAGTTAGGGTTAGGGTTAGGGGTTAGGGTTGGTGTTGGGGTTAGGGTTAGGGTGTTAGGGCTAGGGCTACGGGTTAGGGTGTTAGGGTTATGGTGTTAGGGTTGTGGTGTTAGGGTTAGGGGTTAGGGTTAGAGTTAGGGGCTAGGGTGTTAGGGGGTTAGGGGTTAGGGTTAGGGTGTTAGGGCTAAGGTTAGGGTTAGTTTGTTAGGGTTAGGGCTAGGGTTAGGGTTAGGGGTTAGGGTTAGGGGGTTAGGGTTATGGTGTTAGGGTTGTGGTGTTAGGGTTAGGGGTTAGGGTTAGAGTTAGGGGCTAGGGTGTTAGGGGGTTAGGGTTAGGGTGTTAGGGCTAAGGTTAGGGTTAGTTTGTTAGGGTTAGGGCTAGGGTTAGGGTTAGGGGTTAGGGTTAGGGGGTTAGGGTTTGGGGGTTAGGGTTAGGCAGTAAGGGCTTAGGGTTAGGCGTTAGGGTTAGGATTAGGGTTAGGGTGTTAGGCTTAGGGTGTTAGGTTTAGGCGGTTAGGGCTAGGGTTAGGTGTTAGAGTTAGGGGTTTAGGGTTAGGGCTAGGGTTAGGGGTTAGGGTTACTGTGTTAGAGTTAGGGGTTAGGGTTAGAGTTAGGGGTTAGGGTGTTAGGGGGTTTGGGTTAGGGTTAGGGTGCTAGAGTTAGGGTTAGGGGGTTAGGGCTAGGGTTAGGGGTTATGGGTTAAGGTTAGGGTTAGGGGTGAGGGTGTTAGGGTTAGGGTGTTAGGGTTAGGGGGTTAGGCTTAAGCTTAGGTGGTTAGGGCTTAGGGTTAGGTGTTAGGGTTAGGGTTAGGGGTTAGGGTTGGGGTTAGGGTTAGGGGTTAAGGTTAGGGTTAGGGTGTTAGGGCTAGGGTTAGGGGTAAAGGTTAGGGTTAGGGGTTAGGGTTAGTGTTAGGGTGTTAGGGGGCTTAGGTTAGGGGTTAGGGTTAGGGTTAGGATTAGGGTGTTAGGGCTAGGATTAGGGTTAGGGATTATGGGGTTAGGTTTTGGGTGTTAGGGTTAGGCTTATGTGGTTAGGGCATAGGGGTTAGGGTTAGGGTTAGGGGGTTAGGGTTAGGGTTAGGCTTAGTTGTTAAGGGTTAGGTTTAGGGTGTTAGGGTTAGGGGCTAGGGTTAGGGGGTTAGGGGGTTAGGGATGGGGTTAGGGTGTTAGGGCTAGGGTTAGGGGTTAGGGTTATGGTGTTACGGTTAGGGTTAGGGGTTAGAGTTAGGGGTTTGGGTGGTTTGGTTTAGGGTGTTAGGGCTAGGGGTTAGGGTGTTAAGGCTAGGGTTAGGGTTAGGGTGTTAGGGTTAGGGGTTAGGGGTTAGGGTTAGGGGGTTAGGGATGGGGTTAGGGGTTAGGGTTAGGGTGTTAGGGCTAGGGTTAGGGGTTAGGGTGTTACGGTTAGGGTTAGGGGTTAGGGGTTAGGGTTAGGGTGTTAGGGTTAGGGTTAGGGGTTAGAGTTAGGGGTTTGGGTGGTTTGGGTTAGAGTGTTAGGGCTAGGGGTTAGGGTGTTAGGGCTAGGGTTAGGGTTAGGGGTTAGGGTGTTAGGGTTAGGGTGTTAGGGTTAGAGGGTTAGGGTTAGGGTTAGGCTTAGGCGGTTATGGCTTAGGGGTTAGGGTTAGGGGTTAGGGTTGGGGTTAGGGTGTTAGGGCTTAGGGTTAGGATTAGGGGTAGGGTGTTAGGGTTAGGGGGTTAGGCTTACATGTTAAGGGTTAGGGGTTACGGTGTTAGGGGTTAGGGGTTAGGGTTAGGGGGTTAGGTTTGGGGTTAGGGTGTTTGGGCTGGGACTAGGGTTAGGGGTTAGGGTTAGGGGGTTAGGGTTAGGGGTTAGGGTTAGGGCTAGGGTTAGGGGTTAGGGTTAAGGTGTTAGGGTTAGGGGTTAGGGTTAGAGTTAGGGGTTAGGGTGTTAGGGGGTTTGGGTTAGGCGGTTAGGGCTAGGGTTAGGGCTAGGGTTAGTGTTAGGGTGTTAGGGTTAGGGTGTTAGGGTTAGGGTTAAGCTTAGGCGGTTAGGGCTTAGGCTTAGGGGTTAGGGTTTAGGGTTGGGGTTAGGGTTAGGGTGTTAGGGCTAGGGCTAGGGTTACAGGTTAGGGTTAGGGTGTTAGTATTAGGGCTAGGGTTAGGGCTAGGGTTAGGGTGTTAGGGTTAGGGGGTTAGGGGTTAGGGTTAGGGTGTTAGGGTTAGGGCTAGGGTAAGGGTTAGGGGTTAGGGTTGGGGGGTTAGGGGTTAGAGTTAGGGTGTTAGGGGGTTATGGTTAGTGGTTAATACCCTAACCCTAACCCTAGGGCTAGGGTTAGGGTGTTAGGGTTAGGGTGTTAGGGTTAGGTTTAGGGTGTTAGGGTTAGGCTTAGGCAGTTAGGGCTTAGGGTTAGGGGTTAGGGTGTTAGGCTTAGGCGGTTAGGGGTTAGGGGGTTAGGGTTAGGGGTAGGGTGTTAGGGTTAGGGGGTTAGGCCTAGGGGTTAGGGTGTTAGGGTGTTAGGGTTAGGGTTAGGTTGTTAGGGTTAGGGCTAGGGTTAGGGTGTTAGGGTTAGGGTGTTAGGGTTAGGGGATTAAGGTTAGGGGGTTAGGGTTAGGCTTAGGCGGTTAGGGTTAAGGGTTAGGTAAGGTGTTAGGGTTAGGGTTAGGGTTAGGGTTAGGGGGTTAGGCTTAGGTGGTTAGGGTTTAGGGTTAGGGTTAGGGTAGGATGTTAGGGTTAGAGTTAGGGGTTAGGGTGTTAGGGGTTTGGGTTAGGGTTAGGGTGTTAGGGCTAGGGTTAGGGTTAGTGTGTTAGGGTTAGGGCTAGGGTTAGGGATTGGGGTTAGGGTGTTAGGGTTAGGGTTAGGCGGTTACATCTTAGGGTTAGGGTTAGGGGTTTTGGTTAGGGGTTAGGGTTAGGGTTTAGGGTTGGGGTTTAGGGTTGGGGTTAGGTTTAGGGTGTTAGGGCTAGGGCTAGGGTTACGAGTTAGGGTTGGGGGTAGGGTGTTAGGGTTAGGGGGTTAGGCTTAGGTGTTATGGGTTACGGGTTAGGGTGTTAGGGTTAGGCTTAGGGTGTTAGGGGTTAGGGATGGGGTTAGGGTGTTAGGGCTAGGGTTAGGGTTAGGGTGTTAAGCTTAGGCAGTTAGGGCTAGGGTTAGGGGTTAGGGCGTTAGGGTTAGGGGATTTGGGTGTTAGGGTTAGTGGTTAGGGTTAGGGCTAGGGGTTAGGGTTAGGGTTAGGGTGTTAGGGTTAGGGGTTAGGGTTAGAGTTAGGGGTTAAGGTGTTAGGGGGTTAGGGTTAGGGTGTTAGGGGTTAGGGTTAGGTTTAGAGGTTAGGGTGTTAGGGTTAGGGGTTAGGATTAGGGGGTTAGGGGGTTAGTGTTAGGGGGGTTAGGGGGTTAGGGGGTTAGGGGATTAGTGTTAGGGGGAATAGGGTGTTAGGGTTAGGGGGTTAGGGGGTTAGGGTTGGAGACGTGATTGGCTTCTCTGAAGAGATGAGTTTTCAGCGATCTTCTGAAGGTAGCAAGAATAGGGGATAGTCGGACAGGTTGAGGTAGAGAGTTCCAGAGGATGGGAGAGGCTCTGTCAGTACTAGTATTGGTGACATGGTGGTATATATTGGTGACATGGTATATATTGGTGACATGGTATATATTGGTGACATGGTGGTATATATTGGTGACATGATGGTATATATTGGTGACATGGTATATATTGGTGACATGGTATATATTGGTGACATGGTATATATTGGTGACATGGTGGTATATATTGGTGACATGATGGTATATATTGGTGACATGGTGGTATATATTAGTGATTGGTGACGTGGTATATACAGTGTGTGTGATGATTGGACAAAACTGGCTGCCCCTTGTGACCCCCCCCCCCCCCCCTCCCCCATCTACAGGTTGCAGAGTCACTTTCCACGCCTGCCTCTATATGACTATAGGCGCGCCCCCGACTTCCGCGAGCGCGCGGACCGCCATAAAAAAAAGACGCCACCAATCGGGCTCCCCGGCCGCGCGCCTCCCTGGGCGTGTTGTGCGCGCTCCCGGCCGGCCGGCCCGGTGCTGATGCTGCGGGGATGTTGCGGCGTTTTCGCAGGCGGCTCGCCATTGGCTCCCGGCCCCCCGTGACGTCACCGCCTCCGCTTTATAAGCTGCGGGACGGCGGAGCGCCTCCTCCAGTGTCCGCATCCCGATCCCAACCGAGAGGCAGCAATGAGGGAGATCGTCCATATCCAGGCCGGCCAGTGCGGCAACCAGATCGGGGCCAAGGTAAGGAACCCTGGGCCACAGAGCTGACACTCTACACCCCGCAATACTCTGTATATTATATGTATTTACTATAGTGGGTGTGCATTACATCTTTATATATACTCTATATACTGCAATGGGTGCCAGGAGATATATATGTTATTATTGTGCATTTCATTTATATATAATATATACTATACTGTGTATATTGCAATGAATGCCACATGATATATATGTGTTATTATTACTATATGATGCAAAGGGTGGCAATAGTGGGTATACATTTAAATATTATATATATATATATATATATATATATATATATATATATATATATATATATATATATAGCAATGATGCAGGATATATATATATAAAATAAAATAAAACATGGGGGCGGTCTGACATCTATCTGTATACATAGGGATATATATATACATAATATAAAATATGGGGGCGGGCGGTCGGACATCTATCTATATATATATATATATACACACAGGGTTATACATACATAGAAGGATCTTTTTATATTTATATGTGAAGATTTTTTTTCCTTCAATTTAAATGCCCTCTAAATATATCAAATAACCTTGGCAGCAGACAGAAGCCCCCCCGTCCCCCCACCGCCCCCTATAGATGGCACACCTCGCAGGTTTGGCGCTGGTGACACCCAGGGGGAGGATGGCGGCACCTGCTCAGCACAGGTGTCTTGTGTCTCCAGACAGCGATCGGACGCTGGGTGGGCACTACGATTGGTGCTCAGTGCTGCAGAGCCACACCCATCACTGCAGCGCAGGAACAAAGGGCGACGTGAACACTGCAGCGGCAGAGGGGTGCATGGCACATGGAGGGGGGGGGGGGGGTGGTGGGTGCATGGTACATGGTTCATGGGACTGGAGGTGAAGCACAATGCCCAGTTTGGAATTTGTACAGGAACCAGAACTATGGATCTGCATAGACCCTGACATCCAGCATTTTCCTCCTTGATCCCGGGCACATTGGCATCACCATATTCTTCATAGAATGCTTTGTATTCAGCCCCCGCTATTCCCTTATGTGGGCGCAGACCCTGCCAGACAGGACAGAGCCCCATTGTCCCATCAGGGGGCCTCCTTGCCATCCCTCCTCATTGTAGGCCTTGCGGTCCATCCGGGCCGGCCATGGGTTGTGGTTGGCTGGAAGGTGGTAGAGAAGGGGTTAAACCGACAGCAAGCGGTGACTTCATTGCTTTTGATGGGAAGGGGCGGCTGAGAGAGTAAATCCTGTTTAATTAAAGGGATCTGCTTGGAGTCAACCAAGGGAGGTGTCAGTGATTGTCATGGTGGATGGGGGGGGAGGGGCGGGGGGGGGGGGGGCGCGATTAGGCTGTACCCATTTCCCAGATTAGCTTGAGTCTAATGACAGCGGCCATCCTGCAGGGAGCCCAGCTGCTTGCCTAATACATGGGGGAGAGAAAGCCCTGATATCATCTCCATGCCTTCAGACTGGGGGGGGGGGGGCTGGGGGGCTGAGCTCATCCATTATTTAACCTCTGCCATGCTGGATCCGGCCCCTCATGTATTGTTCAGCTGCACAGGGCCACTCCCATCCTGCCGCAGCAAGCTACAAGCGTAGAACGTGGAAAGGTGATGTCATCATCCCGGCTTTAATTCTATTTGTAGGACTGCAGACAAAAGAAGTGAGACCACCAGACACAACGGGACATGAGAATTTCATTCAAAGACTTCGGTGTCTTCACATTTCAGGACGATCGATCCCACAGGCACTGATTCTTCGGTGTCTTCACATTTCAGGACGATCGATCCCACAGGCACTGATTCTTCGGTGTCTTCACATTTCAGGACGATCGATCCCACAGGCACTGATTCTTCGGTGTCTTCACATTTCAGGACGATCGATCCCACAGGCACTGATTTATATTTTTAGTAAAAGATCTCAACATTGTATCAATAGGCAAACAAGTAATAATATTAGTAATGAGGTTCTTATATTTGCCCAACTAAAGATCTGATGTTTCATATAAGAAAGATCCATCAGGTCTTGTGGACCTGTCCCCTGGATGGGTCTTGTGGACCTGTCCCCTGGATGGGCCTTGTGGACCTGTCCCCTGGATGGGCCTTGTGGACCTGTCCCCTGGATGGGCCTTGTGGACCTGTCCCCTGGATGGGCCTTGTGGACCTGTCCCCTGGATGGGCCTTGTGGACCTGTCCCCTGGATAGGCCTTGTGGACCTGTCCCCTGGATGGGCCTTGTGGACCTGTCCCCTGGATGGGCCTTGTGGACCTGTCCCCTGGATGGGTCTTGTGCACCTGTCCCCTGGATGGGCCTTGTGGACCTGTCCCCTGGATGGGCCTTGTGGACCTGCCCCCTGGATGGGCCTTGTGGACCCGTCTCTTGGATGGGCCTTGTGGACCTGTCCCCTGGATGGGTCCTTTGGAACCTGTCCCCTGGATGGGTCTTGTGGACCTGCCTCCTGGATGGGTCTTGTGGACCTGTCCCCTGGATGGGCCTTGTGGACCTGTCCCCTGGATGGGCCTTGTGGACCTGTCCCCTGGATGGGCCTTGTGGACCTGTCTCCTGGATGGGTCTTGTGGACCTGTCCCCTGGATGGGCCTTGTGGACCTGCCCCCTGGATGGGTCTTGTGAACCTGTCCCCTGGATGGGCCTTGTGGACCCGTCTCTTGGATGGGCCTTGTGGACCCGTCTCCTGGATGGGCCTTGTGGACCCGTCTCCTGGATGGGCCTTGTGGACCCGTCTCCTGGATGGGCCTTGTGGACCCGTCCCCTGGATGGGCCTTGTGGACCCGTCCCCTGGATGGGCCTTGTGGACCCGTCCCCTGGATGGGCCTTGTGGACCCGTCCCCTGGATGGGCCTTGTGGACCCGTCCCCTGGATGGGCCTTGTGGACCCGTCCCCTGGATGGGCCTTGTGGACCTGCCCCCTGGATGGGTCCTTTGGAACCTGTCCCCTGGATGGGTCCTATGGAACCTGTCTCTTAGATGGGTCCATGAGATGTCTCTATAGGAAAGATTAAAAGAATGTCATCAGAACGGGTTCAAAGCTTTATTCAGGACTCACATCATTACAGCAGATGGCAACATTTCGGAGCCTCGCAGTACCCCTTTATTAGGCATGTCCATAAGATAGACCCCCAAAATAAGTCCATATAAGATCCATCAAATAGGTCCGCAAGATCCATCCAGGGGGCAGGTTCATGAGTGAGTGAAGAACTTATATAGCGCAGCACATGCAAACTGAATCGCCTCTGGGCGCTTGTTGTTCCTGTCTCCTTTGAACTTAGAAGAGATGGGTTTTGATTTTTCTCCTGAAGGTCAGGTGGTTCTCCTCCAACCGAATGCTGGTTGGTAAAGCGTTCCATAGTCTGGGGCCTTGGAGAGCAAACCTTCTTTCTCCTTTGGACTTGTAGTTGGCTTTCGGTATCTGCAGTAGATTTTGGTCGGTGGATCGCAGAACGCGATTGGGATTGTGAGCTTTTATTTTTTCGCATAGATATTGAGGGGCCTTCCCATGGATACATCTATGCGTCAGACAGAGAGCTTTAAAAGTAATTCTGTCTTTTACTGGCAGCCAATGAAGGGATCTCAGTGAAGGGATCTCAGTGAAGGGATCTCAGTGAAGGGATCTCAGTGGAGGGATCTCAGTGGAGGGATCTCAGTGGAGGGATCTCAGTGAAGGGATCTCAGTGAAGGGATCTCAGTGAAGGGATCTCAGTGAAGGGATCTCAGTGGAGGGATCTCAGTGGAGGGATCTCAGTGAAGGGATCTCAGTGATGGTGAGATTGATTCCCAGGGTTTTTTCCCAGTCACAAGTCTGGCGGCCGTATTCTGAACGACTTGCAGACAAGCGATTTGGTACTTAGGGAGTCCGAGGTAAAGGGCATTTGCATAATCCAGTCTGGAGTTCACAATTGTTCCCACCACGACTGCTACATCTTCTTTAGGAATAAAAGGAATAAGTCTGCGTAGTAGGTGGAGCAGATGGTGAGATCCGCTGACTACTGACCCTATTTGTGCTCCATTGTCATGTAGGTGTCAAAGATGACCCCGAGACTCTTGACTTCGGAGCTAGGGGTGATGATTTTGCCCAGAATGGGCGGGGGGTGTCCAGGTTGTTGCAAGTTGGACCCATTCATAAGACAGGTCCAGGGGACAGGTCCACAAGACCCATCCAGGGGGCAGGTCTATAAGGCCCATGCATGAGACAGATCCATAAGATAGCCGGACACCTGTTGATGTAATACATTTTTTCATATTGTAAACTTATATTTTAATAGATTCTTTATTCAATACAAAAACAGAAAGTGAGTCTGACCATACAAGAAGATAATGAAAACATGCAGGAGACATGTCCATAGGACCCATCCAGGAGACATGTCCATAGGACCCATCTACGAGACAGGTTCCATAGGATCCATCCATGAGACAGGTTCCATAGGACCCATCCATGAGACAGGTTCCATAGGACCCATCCATGAGACAGGTTCCATAGGATCCATCCATGAGACAGGTTCCATAGGATCCATCCATGAGACAGGTTCCATAGGACCCATCCATGAGACAGGTTCCATAGGATCCATCCATGAGACAGGTTCCATAGGACCCATCCATGAGACAGGTTCCATAGGACCCATCCATGAGACAGGTTCCATAGGACCCATCCATGAGACAGGTTCCATAGGACCCATCCATGAGACAGGTTCCATAGGACCCATCCATGAGACAGGTTCCATAGGACCCATCCATGAGACAGGTTCCATAGGATCCATCCATGAGACAGGTTCCATAGGATCCATCCATGAGACAGGTTCCATAGGATCCATCCATGAGACAGGTTCCATAGGACCCATCCATGAGACAGGTTCCATAGGACCCATCCATGAGACAGGTTCCATAGGACCCATCCATGAGACAGGTTCCATAGGACCCATCCATGAGACAGGTTCCATAGGACCCATCCATGAGACAGGTTCCATAGGATCCATCCATGAGACAGGTTCCATAGGATCCATCCATGAGACAGGTTCCATAGGACCCAGCCATGAGACAGGTTCCATAGGACCCATCCATGAGACAGGTTCCATAGGACCCATCCATGAGACAGGTTCCATAGGACCCATCCATGAGACAGGTTCCATAGGATCCATCCATGAGACAGGTTCCATAGGATCCATCCATGAGACAGGTTCCATAGGATCCATCCAGGAGACAGGTTCCATAGGACCCATCCATGAGACAGGTTCCATATTATCCATCCATGAGACAGGTTCCATAGGACCCATCCATGAGACAGGTTCCATAGGACCCAGCCATGAGACAGGTTCCATAGGACCCATCCAGGAGACAGGTTCCATAGGACCCATCCATGAGACAGGTTCCATAGGATCCATCCATGAGACAGGTTTCATAGGATCCATCCATGAGACAGGTTTCATAGGATCCATCCATGAGACAGGTTCCATAGGACCCAGCCATGAGACAGGTTCCATAGGACCCAGCCATGAGACAGGTTCCATAGGACCCATCCATGAGACAGGTTCCATAGGACCCATCCATGAGACAGGTTCCATAGGATCCATCCATGAGACAGGTTCCATAGGATCCATCCATGAGACAGGTTCCATAGGACCCATCCATGAGACAGGTTCCATAGGATCCATCCATGAGACAGGTTCCATAGGACCCATCCATGAGACAGGTTCCATAGGACCCATCCATGAGACAGGTTCCATAGGATCCATCCATGAGACAGGTTCCATAGGACCCATCCATGAGACAGGTTCCATAGGATCCATCCATGAGACAGGTTCCATAGGATCCATCCATGAGACAGGTTCCATAGGATCCATCCATGAGACAGGTTCCATAGGACCCAGCCATGAGACAGGTTCCATAGGACCCATCCATGAGACAGGTTCCATAGGATCCATCCATGAGACAGGTTCCATAGGATCCATCCATGAGACAGGTTCCATAGGATCCATCCAGGAGACAGGTTCCATAGGACCCATCCATGAGACAGGTTCCATAGGATCCATCCATGAGACAGGTTCCATAGGACCCATCCATGAGACAGGTTCCATAGGACCCATCCATGAGACAGGTTCCATAGGACCCAGCCATGAGACAGGTTCCATAGGACCCATCCATGAGACAGGTTCCATAGGATCCATCCATGAGACAGGTTCCATAGGATCCATCCATGAGACAGGTTCCATAGGACCCATCCATGAGACAGGTTCCATAGGATCCATCCATGAGACATGTTCCATAGGATCCATCCAGGAGACAGGTTCCATAGGACCCATCCATGAGACAGGTTCCATAGGATCCATCCATGAGACAGGTTCCATAGGATCCATCCATGAGACAGGTTCCATAGGACCCATCCATGAGACAGGTTCCATAGGATCCATCCATGAGACAGGTTCCATAGGACCCATCCATGAGACAGGTTTCGTAGAACCCATCTAAGAGACAGGTCTACAAGGCCCATCCAGGGGGCAGGTCCATAAGATAGCCGGACACTTGTCTGTAATTATTTTTTTCATATTGTAAACTTGGATTTAATTTTTTCTTTATTTGATACAAAATCAGCAAAGATCAGACGCGGGCCGGTCTGTCGCCACACATGAAGATAATGAAGTACAATTTGATACATTTAACAATTGAGGGTTTCGGAGTATAACGGGGATCACCAGACACCAGACGTGATTATATTTCGTAACATTTATTCAGTGAATTACAAATCACATCGGTTTCTTCACCATCGTACAGTGAAGCGATCGTCTCTCTGCGTCTTCGCCGATCGCTATTTCTTCAATCGATTCGCAGAGTCTTCTTAAATTTTTACCTTTTTCTTGAACGAGAATAAAATGATCAAGAAGAAGAAGAAGAATTGTTCCTTTGATCATTTGGCACCATGCGGCGTTATATTACATAGAAAGCGTTGTTGGCGGCAGGATTGGCCCTTCAAGGGGAAGCGATCGTTTTCTCTCATCTATGGTGTGACATCACGGCGAGGAGCGACGCGTCTCTGGTGCCAGACGGCACTTGCTGGGAGACAGACGGATGCTTTGATCACCCCGCAGGCATCAGCCGGTCCCCCGAGCCTGGAGAATGGCAAATCAATGAGTGCAGCAGGTCTCTGGGCTGTCACCGGGGAGGAGGGGGGGAGGGGTGAGGGACAGCTGTGCCCAGACATTACCATTATTAGATTAATTATATGACGCGGCGATGAGCCGGGCGGGATGGAGGAATGAGGAAAGGCCGTCGCCGTGTGTCTGCGGCCCTTTAAGGGACATAACTTGGAATCTAATATAAACTTTACAATGAACGTTCAATACACTCGCCGATCGTTTATACAACGTTTTTATTCCTGATTGTTACGACATTCGTTAGTACGCGGCTTAATTTTATTCATTTTTTACCTTTTTTGTGCTTCTGGGAACTCTTTTGTTTAAATATATCCTGCAATCCACCTTGTGAGCACCAAATGCCTTTGCAAACCCAGAAATGATCTTGTAAAAGTAGAAGTGACATCATCACTGCGCTGTACACGGCCTGTGCAGAGCTGTGGGAGGGGCCCAGTGAGCGGAGACAAGACCAGTCCCCCTGCCCAACAGGCACCCCACCCACTACAGAAATATATAGGAGGGGCGGAGACAAGACCAGTCCCCCTGCACAAGGAGAGCTGAGCTGTGGGAGGGGCCCAACAGGCACCCCACCCACTACAGAAAAATATTGGAGGGGCGGAGGCAAGACCAGCCCCCCTGCACAAGGAGAGCTGAGCTGTGGGAGGGGCCCAACAGGCACCCCACCCACTACAGAAAAATATTGGAGGGGCGGAGGCAAGACCAGTCCCCTGCTGTACTAAAAATCTGTTGTTGGTACAGCACCCCCCCCCCCCGCTGAGCTGTTGTGTTCTGCCAGGGGGACGTCCCCCCACCCCTCCAATCAGTGCTCTCCACCATTGGCTGATTGGGAGTCGGCTAGCTGTAGGTTTTCCAGCATGCTGATCAGACAGAAGCCGGACAAACCGCATTTCATTTTATTTGGAGATTCAGAAATGTAACTTGTGATGATCTGAAGTTCGGCCAAAACCACAAGGTTCACCCCGGGACCTTCCCCACCCCCGCAGCCACATGAGCACAAAGGGGTGACATCACTGACCTAACATAGAGACACGGGTCATACTGGGCCAATGATGTCATGAACGTC
>JAJQKJ010002917.1:62500-220000 GCA_029574335.1 Rana kukunoris
GGAATTCTCACAGAGGGGAGAGGAAGTGAAGGGAATTCTCCCCAATGGGACAGGAAGTGAAGGGAATTCTCACAGAGGGGAAAGGAAGTGAAGGGAATTCTCCTCGTGGGGAGAGGAAGTGAAGGGAATTCTCCCAGAGGGGAAAGGAAGTGAAGGGAATTCTCCTCGTGGGGACTTGGTATGAGAGTGACTCGGTATGAGATTTTTGAAAGACAAAACGAAATTTTTTAATACATTTTGCCTTGATATACAAGCGATGTCTTGATATAAGAGTAACGTCATGTCAGAGCCGAGTATAAATTTGTATATCAAAGCAAATTTTCCCATAAGAAATAATGGGAACTCAGATGATTGGTTCCACAACTATTTATTGATAACTCCTTCAGTTTATAATCTATATAAAAAGATTCCAGCGATGTGATTGGCTGTGTGACCATAAAATGTCCACCAATGGAATCCTCCGCAAGAAGGGAAATCCAGGAGGAGCTCCAGAGTATAAAAGAGAAGAGAGGCTCCGCCTCTAAGTGTAGCAATAAGTTGCTAAATGTTGTCCCTTCATTACATGTCACCATATTGCTACACTTAGAGGCGGAGCCTCTCTTCTCTTTTATACTCTGGAGCTCCTCCTGGATTTCCCTTCTTGCGGAGGATTCCATTGGTGGACATTTTATGGTCACACAGCCAATCACATCGCTGGAATCTTCTTCTATGGACTATAAACTGAAGGAGTTATCAATAAATGGTTGTGGAACGAATCATCTGAGTTCCCATTATTTCTTATGGGGAAATTCGCTTTGATATACAAGTGCTTTGGATTACAAGCATGTTTCTGGAACAAATTCTACTCACAATCCGAGGTTTTTACTGCATATTATTCTCATTCTGCACACACCTACCCTACAGTATAATCAGGTTCTTGTCATCGTCGGCTCCTTTCCCCCCCCCCAGGACACATCTATAACTCTCTTTGTTTTCTTTCCTCAGTTCTGGGAAGTGATCAGCGATGAACATGGAATTGACCCGACTGGAAACTACGTTGGGGACTCCGACCTCCAGCTGGAGAGGATTAGTGTCTATTACAATGAGGCCTCCTGTAAGTCCCCTCTGTGTACTGAGTACTGACAGCCCCCCCCCCCCCCTAGTGGAGACGTTGGGGAAATGCAGCCTGAGGTCCGGGAATCAGCGATAAAAGCCGTTCACATTTCCAGAGGCAGGCTAGACAGTCCTGTGTTTCTGATTGGCCAGTTCACTTTAACCCCTCGCTTACTGGGCACATAAACCCCCTTCCTGCCCAGGCGAAATGTCAGCTTTCAGCACTGCGTCGCTTTAACTGACAATTGCGCGGTCGTGCGACGTGGCTCCCAAACAAAATTGGCGTCCTTTTTTCCCCACAAATAGAGATTTCTTTTGGTGGTATTTCATCACTAGTGTTGCTTACGAATATTCGCATTGCGAATATTCGCTACGAATATTGCATATTCGAGTATTCGCGAATAACGCGAATATCGCGGCGAATATTCGCTATTTCGAATATTCGTATTTTTTCAATTTTTTTTTTTAGAACAGATCACATCCTAGAGATCCCCATCGACGTCTAAAAGCATTGCTGGTATGATTAGAGACCTTGGGCCGAGTAGCTGCAGTGATCATTTTATATTCCCGAAAAATCGCAATGCGATTATTCGGCAATAGCGATATCGCGCGATTATTTTGTATTGTAATATATCACGAATGTTCTGAGCCAATCAGAGTGCTCCATTCCGCATTTCTCGAAATTTCGCATTCGCAATTCGCGATAGCGAAAATTCGCAATCATTTCATTTCCAAAAAATATCACGAATATTCGTAATTAGCGAATATATCTCGAATATTCGACTATATATTCGAGATATATCGCAAAATCGAATATGGCATATTCTGCTCAACACTATTCATCACTCTGCGGTTTTTATTTTTTGCGCTATAAACAAAAAAAGAGCGACAATTTAAAAAAAAAAAAACATAATATTTTTTACTTTTTGCTATAATAAAAATCCATTTAAAAAAAAAAAAAAAATTAAAACATTTTTCTCAGTTTAGGCCGATACGTATTCTACATATTTTTGGTAAAAAAAAAAAAAAAAATCGCAATAAGCGTATAGTAATTGGTTTGCACAAAGGTTAAAGTGGCTACAAAATAAGGGATAGAATTCTGACAATTTTTTTTATTTTTTTTATTTTTTTTACTAGTAATGGCGGCGATCTGCGAATTTTGTCAGGACTGCGATATTGCGGCGGACACATCGGACACTTTTGGGACCATTCACATTTATACAGCGACCAGTGCTATACAAACGCACTAATTACTGTATAAATGTGACTGGCAGGGAAGGGGTTAACACTAGTGGGGTGAGGAAGGGGTTAAATGTGAGTCCTGGGTGTGTTCTAACTGTGTGGGGGGAGGGGACTGACTGGGAAGGTGACCAATGCTGTGTCCCTATGTACAAGGGACACAGCATCTCTCCCTGACAGGACGTGGAGCTCTGTGTTTACACCCCATCATTACACACAGAGCTCCACGTCCCTGCTCTAAAACTGCCGATCGGCGGGTACCTGACGGACATCGCGACCGCCAGGCACGCGCGTCGGCATCTCGGGGACGTGCCGGGGTGCGCGTGCGCGCGGCCATCGGCGCGCATGCACCCCCCAGTGGCCGGAGAAGACGATGCCGCCGTCATTTGACTATACACAGGGATTTAAGTAGTTAAGAAAAGCTTTTTTTTTTCAATTAAGAAATCAATTATTTGTTTATGACCCCCTGTAATTACAAATCCCCCCCGAGATAAGTGATATTCTGTTACTGAAAAGTTCCAGGTCATTGAGGGGACCATGAATGCCAACATGTACTGTGACCTACTGAAGCAGAGCATGACCCCCTCCCTTCAGAGACTGGGCCGCAGGGTAGTATTCCAACATGATCCCCTCCCTTCAGAGACTGGGCCGCAGGGTAGTATTCCAACATGATCCCCTCCCTTCAGAGACTGGGCCGCAGGGTAGTATTCCAACATGATCCCCTCCCTTCAGAGACTGGGCCGCAGGGTAGTTTTCCGACATGACCCCCTCCCTTCAGAGACTGGGCCGCAGGGTAGTATTCCAACATGACCCCCTCCCTTCAGAGACTGGGCCGCAGGGTAGTATTCCAACATGACCCCCTCCCTTCAGAGACTGGGCCGCAGGGTAGTTTTCCGACATGATCCCCTCCCTTCAGAGACTGGGCCGCAGGGTAGTTTTCCGACATGACCTCCTCCCTTCAGAGACTGGGCCGCAGGGTAGTATTCCAACATGACCCCCTCCCTTCAGAGACTGGGCCGCAGGGTAGTATTCCAACATGATAACCACCCCAAACACACCTCCAAGACCACCACTGCCTTGGGAAGAAGCTGAGGGTAAAGGTGATGGACTGGCCAATCATGTCTCCAGACCTAAACCCTATTGATCATCTGTGGGGGGTCCTCAGACGGAAGGGGGAGGAGCGCAAGGTCTCCAACATCCACCAGCTCCGTGATGTCATCATGGAGGAGGGGAAGAGGACCTCCATGCCTAAGGGGGTTAAGGCAGTGCTGGAAAATAATGGCGACCACACAAAATATTGAGCCATGCGATTCCCAATGTGAAAGCCCCCCCAGAGGACCCTCTCTATGAAGGAAGTGGTCACTTTCTCCTGGACTTGTCACCTTTCATACTGAAGGCTGAGATCTGAGGCTGACCATAGAGGTCCAGCTTGGAGGATTCTCTGCTTTGGAAATACAAAGAAAAGGGTCCCACTGGGTAACCCCGGGTCAGACTTTAAAGGCACAGTAAACAGATAATATACAAAAATAATCTATAATAAATTATAAACACATACATGGTATACAAGGGAGACAAACAATTACTTAACCATATACAAAGAAGTACATAGTATATAGTATGAGACCAAGTGCATCAACGCGTTTCGCCGTTAGGCTTCATCAGGGCGCATTCGCAATTGTCAAGAACAGGAGCAACGAGTCTCGCCATCTAAAAGCAGAATAATATGTTTAGTATTCAGATTCTCTGCTTTCTCACTGCACGTCTCTTTGTATTTCTAGCACTCAAGTACGTCCCGCGAGCCATCCTAGTAGACCTGGAACCCGGAACCATGGACAGCGTCCGCTCCGGAGCCTTCGGACATCTTTTCCGACCCGATAACTTCATATTCGGTATAAAAACACAAATCTGCTTCTGGTTTCTTCTTCTTTGTCTTTGCAGATTATTTCTGTGTGATTTTTAAGAATGAACGTCAGATAAATATTGTAGCGGTCAGGGGTTAACGCCGTTTACGATATTGCATTCCACCAACCCACGACAGCTTATCCACACTCCACAATCCAGCAGACACGACCCATAAGAATTCCCCAGACAAACGAGACACACGGCTCTGTTCTCTGATTCCAAACAGATAGACTTTTTAATGGTAAAACTCAGGCTTTTTATACAGTTAGCAACCAAAAAGCATGCTGCGGTAATCAAAGGGACAATGACACACTCCACCCACAACATCACACAATAAGTGCTAACGAGTCCCCCTCAATCCACATCTTAGATAGACATTCTGGCTCTGCGATAAGCTATTCTCACCTGCTACACAATACACATTCCTTTAGTAAACATAAGTCAGACATCTGATCTTTAGACTGTGCTAACTCACAACACATATTATCATCAATAAACTTTCACACAATACAGTGTTAATTAGCATCACACAATGAAATATCTTAGGAGACAGACTTAATTAACACCTTAACAGTCTGTGTTCCCACATTGATTGAATCACTCTTCTATTGACCTGTTGGGTTCAGAATCAACAACCTGTAATATTTCCAGATCTCCTGCAATACATGAATTATCATTACTGTTCCATCTCATGTAATCCGAGATATCATTCCTCAGTCATCTTATGCCCCTAGTGGACACAGGATGACCCTAGACCAGGGGTGGGCAACCTCGGCCCTCCAGCTGTGATGAAACTACAAATCCCATCATGCCTCTGCTTTTAGGAGTCATGTCTGTGATTGTCAGGGTCCTGAAATGTCTCATGGGACTTGTAGTTTCACCACAGCTGGAGGGCCGAAGTTGCCCACCCCTGCTCTAGACACAAGAGTCATTGGTGAAGCTGGCACAGAAGTACCCTGCAAGAGCCTCTGGGTCCCACGGGCCCTTCCGTTACAAATACATATATATATATATATTATGTTTACATTGTTTCATCTGACAAAGGCAATGTGGGGGGATTTAATAAAGGCAAATAGACTGAGCACTTTGTGAGTTCAGTTGCTCCAGGTCTTAGTAAATGAGGGGAAGCTCTGCTGACTTCCATCCTGCAGTCATCTGCAAGCAACACTGCAGTTTTTTTGTTTTTTTTCTTGCATGTGATTGGATATTCTTTGTAACGCGAAGTTTCGTCCCAATCACTAAACTCCGGAGCAACTGCATTTCAATATTAGCAATCTATTTGCCTTTAGTAAATCAGCCGCAGAATGTTCCGCCTGATTTGTGATCCAGGCATGTCAGTCAGACAGCTTAGAGTCCTTAGACATGTGCACTGCCGAAAAATCAGTTCGTTTTTTGTTTCATTTGTTTTTTACATATTGTTTTGTGTCATTCGTCATTCATATGAGTAACGCGGTTAACAAGCATTTTAAAAGATGAGCAACTTTTTTTATTCTGATTCCTCAGTGAGTGTTTTCTTGTGAAACAAGCAGAATTCAAGCTAATGGGGGGTGCAGTACCACATTCGGCCAGAGCGGGGCGCCAGAGCCTAGCGGAGCCATTCGGAACTGCTTAGAAATACTCAGTTCCTGAGCCTTTCCAAGGGTTTCCGAGTTCAGCCGAGCTGTCCCCGATCATTTCTGAGGCTCTCCAGCGCCCCACCACCTCTGGCCACATGCGGTACTGCATACCATTGAAGTCAATGCAGAACAAATTATTTTTGTTTCCATTGACTTCTATGAGGAAACTCGCTTTGATAGGCGAGTATTTTGGATTACGATTTGGATTCTCCTGGAACGGATTATACTCGTCATCCGAGGTTCCACTGTAATGGCAATTCATAAATTCGTAAATAAGAAAATCCAAAAATTCAAAAGAATAAATAAATAACTATTCAATTATTTGTATTGTCATTTCCTTACAAAGATGGTTGTTGGTGGATGTAGCGACTACAAATTTATCCGAAGTTACAAATTATCCGAAAGAACGAATGCCGCATCCAAACAAATGGGATTAATAATTATTAATAATTATAATAATAATAATAATAATGTTTATTATTTTTATTATTATTCATAACATACCATTCGTTTAGATACGGTTTTTGTTTTTTGGATACATTTGTATTCTTTACGTTCGCCAACAGCCACATTTGAAAGGAAATTCCAATACCAATAAATGAATAGTTGGCAATATTTAAGTTTTTATTTCAGATTATCGAATTTTCAGGTTATCGGATTTTCGAAATTGATGAATTTACGAATCTTCAAATTTATATTCTGAAAAATTAGTTAAAGGGAGTTTTCATTCATTCGGATATTTCTGAATTAACAAATTTGTTGAAATTCGTTAAACTAAATCGGAAACAAATTGCACATTTCTATTTCCAGTCCACGTATCCGATGCTGCCTGACAAAACAGTTCTATCTAAAACTAAAAACAAAAGCGAGGGTTTAGCCAGAGTTGGGATTATTTTTTATATTAATGTTATTTGTTTCCCATTCGCAGTACAGTGGAACCTCGGATTGCGAGTATAATTCGTTCCAGGAGAATTCTCGTAATCCAAAACACTCGCATATCAAAGCGAGTTTCTCCATTGAAGTCAATGGAAACTAAAATAATTCATCCCACATTGACTTCAATATCATGCAATACCGCATGTTGCCAGAGGTGGGGGGGGGGCGCCCGAGAGCCTCGTAAACGTCCGAAAAGGCCCAAGGAGAACTCGTCAAACCTCGGAAAAACGTGCTTCCCGAGATTTGCTGAGGTCAGTCAAGCTGTCCTCGGCCCTTTCAGTGCATTTCCGAATGGCGCTGATCGGCGGTGTTCGGCTCTGCCCGGCTCCGGCGCCCCCTCCACCTCAGGCCACACGCGGTACTGCACACCACTTTGGACGGAATCCGGCTCGTTTTGCAAGACAACACTCGCAAACCGAGTTCCGACTTTTTAAAATACACAGCGATTGTATTGCGAAACGCTCATTAAAGCGGAGCACCACCCTGATTTTTATTTATTTTTTCAAAAATGAAAAAAAAAAAAATATACTCACCCGAAATAGGCTGTTGCTATGCGGAAGTCCCGAATCTGCCCTCATGATCCGCGGTGTGGTTTTCTTCCTCCTCCTCTTCTCGGTGTCTTCTTGTGAATGGGCCGCGCTGCATTCTGGGAACTGTGTGTATCCCAGAAAGCAGCCGGACCATTCACAAAGCGCCGCGCTGCTCGCACATGCGCAGTAGGAAACGGGCAGTGAAGCCGCACGGCTTCACTGCCTGTTTCCCTGACTGTGGATGGCGGTGCCGGGATCGAGGATCGGCATCGGCGGGGGCCGTCAGCGCGGGCGCCTAGGACAGGTAAGTGTCCTTATTCAAAGTCAGCAGCTACACTGTTAGTAGCTGCCGACTTTGAAAAAAAAAAATGTGGGTGGAGCTCCGCTTTAACCGCATTACTCGCAATCCGAGGTTCCACTGGTATTTAAAAAAGTTTATTTTTATTTTTATATATTGATGTTATTTGTTTCCCATTTGTAATATTCTAAACCAAAACAATGATTTGAAGTGTCGCTATGAAACATTTTTGCAGAAATGTAACGATTATTACAAAATTGATTGGATCTTCTAATTCCTCGTCCTCGTTGTCTCCCTCCTCAGGACAGAGCGGTGCCGGTAACAATTGGGCGAAGGGTCACTACACGGAAGGGGCAGAACTGGTGGACTCTGTATTAGATGTTGTGAGGAAGGAATGTGAAAACTGTGATTGCCTCCAGGGGTTCCAGCTGACGCACTCTCTGGGTGGAGGCACCGGCTCCGGCATGGGCACGCTGCTCATCAGTAAAGTCAGGGAGGAATACCCGGACCGCATCATGAACACTTTTAGCGTAGTGCCTTCCCCGAAGGTGTCAGACACAGTGGTGGAGCCGTACAATGCTACACTGTCTATCCATCAATTGGTAGAAAATACAGACGAGACCTACTGCATTGACAACGAGGCTTTATATGACATCTGCTTCCGCACCCTTAAACTAGCCACTCCCACCTACGGAGACCTTAACCACCTTGTCAGTGCCACCATGAGTGGGGTCACCACTTCCCTGAGGTTCCCTGGACAACTCAATGCCGATCTGCGTAAACTGGCTGTCAACATGGTGCCCTTCCCCCGTCTCCATTTCTTCATGCCAGGCTTTGCCCCACTGACCGCCCGTGGCAGCCAACAGTACCGGGCACTCACTGTCCCAGAACTCACTCAGCAAATGTTTGACGCCAAGAATATGATGGCGGCCTGTGATCCCCGCCACGGACGGTACCTGACAGTGGCCACCGTCTTCCGCGGGCGCATGTCAATGAAGGAGGTGGACGAACAGATGCTAGCCATCCAGAGCAAGAACAGCAGCTACTTTGTAGAATGGATCCCCAACAATGTGAAAGTTGCTGTGTGTGACATTCCACCTCGTGGTCTCAAGATGTCCTCCACATTCATCGGCAACAGCACCGCCATACAAGAGCTTTTCAAACGCATCTCTGAGCAGTTCACCGCCATGTTCCGACGCAAGGCGTTCTTGCATTGGTACACCGGAGAGGGTATGGACGAAATGGAGTTCACAGAAGCCGAAAGCAACATGAATGACCTTGTATCAGAGTACCAGCAGTACCAGGACGCCACCGCCGAAGAGGAGGGCGAGATGTATGAAGATGACGAGGAAGAATCTGAGGCTCAAGGAAAGTAAAACAACAAAAGGCGTCCCAGGGCTAGAGACCTCTGTTTGTGCCCCCCCAGGTTTAGAAGTCCTACTCATATTGCATCATGCATCGCTTCTGAGTTAGAATTATAGTCCCAGGCAGGGTCAGAACCTCTACCCTTCATCTCCTTTATTTATTTAGCTCTCCAATGCTAAACCCTGCAGAATTTACTTTGCACGGTGTGTTAATAGCAAAAGGCAGATCAGAACTTATTGCGGACAAAGGCCCATAAAATGTTGCAGGACACGATGTACACGACTTATTTCTTCTTTATCTGCCCCCCAGGCCTTGAGATTGTGAAAACCTCACTGTTGTGACATCATGTCAAGGTTTCTGTTCCAAGGTTCAATCTCCGTATTTAAGGGGCGGCCATGGGCACCGGAATCAGGCCAACACGTTTCTGCAGTCATAGTGGCCCTTAAAGCTGACCTCTGCAGGTTGGGATCTGCCATTCTTTGACCATTAGTGGTAGTTCAAGGCCAAACTGAGTTAATGGACAGGCCGGTTGACGTCACTTTTAGAGAGGAGGTCCATGGCCATGCAGGCCTCTGTAGCAAGGGAGAGCTTACAACGTTAGTTAGGAGGAGGGTCAAGGGTGTAGAGTAGCAGATGGCAAATTGAATGTGTTTTGAGTGAAAATCAGAAAGCTTCATATCTAGAAATAGTATGACAATGCGTTCCAAGCAGGAAGAGCTGAAGTCTTCATAACGGCATGGATGACAATAGGGATTTGTGTCCGCGGGGAGAGAATTGAACTCCGGCTCTCAACAAAAGTTAAAGTGTTGCGTAAACTCTAGCGCCAGAGTCCCAGGTTTTACTCTGTGTCTTCATCTTTCTCTCGTAACCTTTCATTTCTTTTTCTTTGTTTTTTTTTAATGTGCTCTTTTTTTTTTATGTCAAGTTTATTGGATTATTTATTTTTAAATAACAAATAAACTTCCTGCTGTCCAACATGTGAGTGTGACGGACTCTTTTATTCTAAAACCCTGAACAAGCCTCTGTGTGTTCCTCCTTAATGACATGTGTACAGTAACATATCAGATGATCGGCGTACTCGATTGTTTATCCAGTCTGGGGTCCGAAGAGGAGAAACTACAATTTACAAACAATAATTGAAAGGCCCCCTGATGGGCGAAGAATCAAAGAAGGCTTTGTAATAAGTGCACGACCCTGTGCGTGTATAAATACCCACCTCGCCCTACTGATAAGGAAACGTTGTTTTTCACTTTGCCCAGAACAGGCGATTCTACGACCCAAATTGGGAGCTGCTCTCTTGTATTAGAAAGCCGAAGGCAAAGGATAAAATTAGCGCTTCTTATAAAACATCAGAATCCCGAGTGCCTCCGAGGAAGAGGGGAAGTCTTCCAAAAGCACAAAGAAATTATTTATAGTTTTCATGGAATGGCCCGTTCTCTCGCGCTCTGCCCTCTCTGGTGGGGCGGCCTTTATTATTCATTCCAAAGAAGGTGGGACTGAGCGCAACTAGGGTCACGGGGCCCCATACAGCCTACCTGGCAGGGCCCCCCAAAATATATCTAAACAATATTTTCACAAATACACTAAAATCCTTATTAGCGGACACAAAACATAACAGAGAACCTGTCAGTGCAGACCCCCCTTTCAGTGCAGACCCCTCTTTAGTGCAGACCCCTCTTTAGTGCAGACCCCCCTTTAGTGCAGACCCCACATCACGGGACATCCTCAGCAGTGTTCCTCCTCCTGTGAGAATGTAAAAAGAGAGGCGGAGGAGGCAGATTCGCTCAGCTATGTGAAGCCAGTGGGGACAGCTCAGACAGCCCACGAGAGATGCGGATTGGTGCAATGCCTGACATAATAAATTGGCCCTTTGCTTTGAAAGTTTGGGGACCCCGGTCCTGGAGAAAAGCAAATAGCAGCCAGGGCTTTTCTCAAACACAGTCAAGAATATTAAAAGCACCATGCACTTTGGCCATGCGGTCTCCTAAAATAAAGAGAGGCGAAGGACCTACGGGGCTGGCTGGGTGGGCTAGGCCCCCTCACTCCCTCATAGGGAGAGTCCCTCTGCCCCATTGGGGTCCCGTTGGGCCCCAGTTGGGCTCCCAAGAGGAGCAGGTAGGGCGGGGTGAGTGGGAGGCCCCCCTTCACACCCGCCATTGCCACCGGGGGCATGGAGAAGGATGGCGATTGCCTCCGGGGGGAGGGTCTGCCTACTCCCAACTCCTGCAGTCCGGCCCTCTCTCTCGAGTTCACACACAAAAATACACTTAAAAAAAAAAAAAAAAGCACCAAACATTCCACTTTCTGTATGTTTAATGTATCTGTGCAGTGCAGGACTATTGTACTTGGGGGGGGGGGGGGAGGGGGTCCTGGGTGAATAGATAACAGATAATGATGGAAAAGCCGGGCTAGTCTAAAAAAAAACTTTTCTGATCACAACGGGTCCCATTTACATCTCCAGTCCCTCTTTGCTGCGGGATGTGGCAGAGCTGAGCATGCGCGGTCATGGAGGTCCTGGATGTGCCGAAGATCTCACCTGGGTCCCCAAGCCTGGCAGGACCCTTCAACATGTCTGTGTGTGTGTGAGGGCAATGTCATTGTCACCGACGTGAGGAAGGAGGAAGCGCTGCCCCTGTGTAAAATAAAAAGCTGAAATATCCAGCTGTGGTGAAGGAAGTTCCTCTTTATAACCACAAGGCCACATTTCCCAATCATTTCCTGACAATGGAAGGAACTTCCACTTCTCAGGGGCTTTTGAAGGGCTTTTGTTGGTCTCCATGTTGCCGGGCAATCTTTAGCATCAGTCCTTCCCGAGTCCCAAACCAATAGCAAGGAAGGAGTGAGCCCTGGGGCCCTGTGGTGGAGCAGAGGCAGGGGCGTTCATACAGGGGTCATGATTGCAACCCGGCCCCTTGCCCCAGAGGGCCGTGCGGCCCCCCTGTGCATCTGGATAGGAAGTGTGGCAGCTAGGGTTGCCACCTGTCCAGGATTCACCCGGACAGTTTGGGTTTTGAACCATGTTGTCCGAGTTTCAGTCCACCTGAAACCCGGACACATTATTCAGAGCAGGCTGTGGCTCCTCAAGTGACCGAGATAGTCGCACACAAATGCGGGCGGCTGTTTGGGGGCCGGTTCGGCATCACTGAAGGGTGGGGTGATGAGGTCAGCAAGGGCAATTTGGCCACACCCACTGGCGCACTTTGTGCGCTACATTCCTACTCTCTGTGGGGCACCCAAATGTGTCCCGGGTCTTATATAATACATAAAAATTGCCCTGTATTCGCTGCTGAATGTCATTAAAGATCATGTGTGTGTAAAGGCCGGCGTCCCAATACTTTTGGTGATATACAGTATGGGCCAGATTCACGAACACTTGCGCTGGAGTATTTCGATATGCGCCGCGTAACTGTGATTATGCGCCGTCGTTTCTATGTGCCCGTACCCACCAAACTAGATGCGCCCAATAACGGGTCATTTGCGACCGGCGGAACGTTCCGACGCCAGAGTATCGTCAGCGCTTATTTTCGCTGGGCGCATCAGTCGCGCCCATTGATTTCCCCTGCAAATATGCAAATGAGGGAGATTTCCCAATTCACGAACGGATTAGCACCATACGCTGGCTACATGCGCCGCGCGTATCTGGTCCGTCCGGCGCAAAGTTATTTATACAAAAGGCTGCTTTATCTTTACTCCAGACGGCCTCAGGTCAGCAGGAGAGCAGCTACAGCAGCAGCGTTACCGACGATAAGAGCTAGCTGAGCACCCCCACTTGCAGGACAACACCTCTGTCCATGCTTGTCTGTCATACAGCCATGGAGGAAGACATCATAGGTCTCCATAGCCGAGATGACGGCTGACAGCTCCTGGCCTTTAGAGTTCAGCTTTCTCCTGTGTGTTTGCGGGGAACGGGAGCAGCCATCTCAGAACAAAAGTAACATCACTGCGGGGAGGGGGAGCAGGATATACTTTAGTGCCGAAATGGCGCTTCTACGGGCGCATTTAAACGCCCAACGGATGGCATTGCGCTGACGTTTCCTGTGAAGTGGTGCCGACGGAAGTTGTGAGCATGCGCACAAAGGGAGCGAGTGGAGCCGCACTCACTGCGCATGCTCCGTGGATGATGCGCTGAACGTAAGCCTCTGCGCTGGGCTCCGCCCATCATTTACATATGATCACACCCACTTCCACTTGCGTCGGGTTACGCCAGCGCATTATCGTTACTCTGGCGCAAGTTTACGCGCAACTGCTATGTGAATTACAGGACTTGCGCTGAAAGGGTCTTCAGAGTAACGTAAATGAGAAGCGTTACTCCAGAGGAAAGATACTCCCATCTACCTGAATCTGGCCCTATATATAGAGGAGGGGGAGGGGTGTATATATATGTGGGGGAGGGGAGGTGTGTAAAGGCCGGTGTCCCAATACTTTTGGAAACATACAGTATATATAGAGGAGGAGGGGGGGGGTGTGTATATATATATATGTATGTGGGGGAGGGGAGGTGTGTAAAGGCCAGTGTCCCAATACTTTTGGTGATATACAGTATATATAGAGGAGGGGAGGTGTGTAAAGGCCGGTGTCCCAATACTTTTGGAAATATAGTGTAAATCCTCTTAGAGAGTATGGCCCGGATTCACAGACATGGGGAAGCATGGAATTCACAAAGCAAATGCTCCGAACTCTGCGCCGGCGTAGCGTATATCCGTAGGCGTAAGGCAGCGTAAGTGGTACCCCTTGTTTACCCTTCTTTGGGGTGTAAAGCGCAGGGGCGGACTGACAACTCATGGGGCCCCCGGGCAATAGAAGACCATGGGGCCCCCAGGCAATAGAAGACCAATAGAAGACCACTCTAACTTGCGGTCACCTGTTAGTCTGTGTCCACTTGGGAGGGGAGAGGGGCTTGGTGTGGGTGAGAGAGGGTGGATGAGAGAGAGAGAGGGTGGATGAGAGAGAGAGAGAGAGAGAGAGAGAGGGGGGGTGGATGAGAGCGTGAGAGAGAGAGGGGGGTGGGTCAGAGCGTGAGAGAAAGAGGGGGGTGGGTGAGAGCGAGAGAGAGAGAGAGAGAGAGAGAGAGAGAGGGGGGGGGGTGGGTGAGAGAGAGAGAGGGTGAATGAGAGAGAGAGAGAGAGAGAGAGAGAGAGAGGGTGAATGAGAGAGAGAGAGAGAGAGAGAGAGAGGGTGAATGAGAGAGAGAGAGAGAGGGTGAATGAGAGAGAGAGAGAGAGAGAGAGGGTGAATGAGAGAGAGAGAGAGAGAGAGGGTGAATGAGAGAGAGAGAGAGAGAGAATGAATGAGAGAGAGAGAGAGAGAGAATGAATGAGAGAGAGAGAGAGAATGAATGAGAGAATGAGAGAAGAGAGAGAGAATGAATGAGAGAATGAGAGAAGAGAGAGAGAGAGAGAGAGAGAGAGAGGGTGAATGAGAGAGAGAGAGAGAGGGTGAATGAGAGAGAGAGGGTGAATGAGAGAGAGAGAGAGAGGGTGAATGAGAGAGAGAGAGAGAGAGAGGGTGAATGAGAGAGAGAGAGAGAGGGTGAATGAGAGAGAGAGAGAGAGGGTGAATGAGAGAGAGAGAGAGAGGGTGAATGAGAGAGAGAGAGAGGGTGAATGAGAGAGAGAGAGTGTGAATGAGAGAGAGAGAGGGTGAATGAGAGAGAGAGAGGGTGAATGAGAGAGAGAGAGAGAGAGGGTGAATGAGAGAGAGAGAGAGAGGGTGAATGAGAGAGAGAGAGAGGATGAGAGAGAGAGAGGGGGGGTGGATGAGAGAGAGCGAGGGGGGTGGATGAGAGAGAGCGAGGGGTGGATGAGAGAGAGCGAGGGGGGTGAATGAGAGAGAGCGAGGGGGGTGAATGAGAGAGAGCGAGGGGGGTGAATGAGAGAGCGAGGGGGGGAATGAGAGAGAGCGAGGGGGGTGAATGAGAGAGAGCGAGGGGGGTGGATGAGAGAGAGAGAGGGGATGGGTGAGAGAAAGAGAGGGATGGGTGAGAGAAAGAGAGGGATGGGTGAGAGAGAGAGAGGGGATGGAAGGAGAGAGGGGGGGGGGGTGGAATGAGAGAGAGCGAGGGGGGTGAATGAGAGAGAGCGAGGGGGGTGAATGAGAGAGAGCGAGGGGGGTGAATGAGAGAGAGCGAGGGGGGTGAATGAGAGAGAGCGAGGGGGGTGAATGAGAGAGAGCGAAGGGAGTGAATGAGAGAGAGCGAGGGGGTGGATGAGAGAGAGAGAGAGAGAGGGATGGATGAGAGAAAGAGAGGGATGGATGAGAGAAAGAGAGGGATGGATGAGAGAAAGAGAGGGATGGGTGAGAGAAAGAGGGGGATGGGTGAGAGAAAGAGAGGGATGGATGAGAGAAAGAGAGGGATGGATGAGAGAAAGAGAGGGATGGGTGAGAGAAAGAGGGGGATGGGTGAGAGAAAGAGAGGGATGGATGAGAGAAAGAGAGGGATGGGTGAGAGAAAGAGGGGGATGGAAGGGAGAGCGAGGGGTGGATGAGAGTGAGGGATGGATAAGAGAGAGAGAGGGGGTGGGTGAAATTGACCCCCTGGCCTGGCCTGCGGTCTTTCCTGTCCCAGCCCCTGTCTGTGGTGGGTAGGTATGTGTGATGCACCTACCTCCCGCCCATCCTCGTCCCCTGGGCACTCGGCCAGATCATCTTGCTTCTTGACGGGCTGTCACAGCTGGGACTGGGAGCCGACGTTGGAGGTGGTGTACATGCTCTGGGAGATGCCGGAGATGCCGGGGATGCCGCGCTTACTGCTGCTCAGCCTCAGGTCAGGGTGGCGATTCTCCCACTCCCTCTCGCGCTGTTTTCTTCAAGCCAGCCTCACACTTGACCCGGAGCTCAGCTGCGTTTGACCCCAGCCTCCCAGGAGCAGTAGCGCGGAGGAGGAGGAGGAAGTAAAATCCTTCATGTGATGTGCCTCGCTTTCAACGCTGACCATGTAGGGGATTGCAGCCGTGACGTCACTGGTTGCTACACGCCAAGCGGCTCAGGCGTTAGCAACCAGGGCAGGGGAAGACCAGCCAGCAGCGCAGCTCCACCCACCTCCTCCCTCCAGCGCGGCGTAATGACCAGAGTCGGTCGGGACTGCAGTAAGATTTTCGGGGGGGAACCTCCAGGGGCAGACTGAGCCGACCGGGCCCCCCCCACCACGGGCCCTCGGGCAGTGCCCGACTGACCGAATGGTCAGTCCGCCCCTGGTAAAGCGCCCCGCTCCTGCCCACAAAGCGACTCTGCAGCGCCGGTGAAGCGTCACTAAAATGAGCGGCGCTTTACTGCGACCATGGGGCGGTCTAGGGGTGAAAGGGCTCTTATTGGGGTGTCCCTTTCTCGGGGAGGGTGGTGATGTGGGGGTATCGGTCACCCAGGGTTAGGCGTTGGTTCCGTATCCCCCCGGATTGGATTACAAATAGCGGAATAAAATACACTTTCTGGGGGAGATTTACTAAAACTGGAGCGCTCAGAATCTGGGGGGACCGTCCATGGCGGCCAATCAGCTTCTAGCTTCGGATTGTCCAATGAAGCTTTGACAATAAAACCTGGAAGCTGATTGGTTCCTATGCAGAGCTGCCCCAGATTCTGCCCCCCCCCCCCCTGTGAACTAGGCATGTGCATTCCGTTTCGTTCCGAATCGAAATTCGGACACATTTTTCATTATTCGGACGTTCGGATAAATACGAATTGCAATCTAAACGAATTTACCGATTCCCAACAAACGTTTTTGATTCCGTAACTGAAAACCCGCGGACAAAATTCGATCGGAATTTCGAAAAAAAAAATTCTATTCGAAAAGAGACTATTTGTTTTCGAATCCGGTCGAAATATTTTTCGAAGTCCGAAAACGAATTCCACACATGTAACGAATCTAACTTAACGAAATGAATTAAATAACGAATTACAACGAAACGAAACAAATTTTTCCCTTTTGCACATGCCTACCCGTGACACAAAATTCTCTTTTTCACTGCCACTAGGGGGCAGCATAATTCAATCCAGCACAGCCAATCAGGACAATCGAATAACATCTGCAATCGAATGTAATGCGACGCATGCAGAGGATGGGGGGTCCGGTCACATGATCACATTCATAAAAGTAAAACTCGATAAGGACGCACAATCCTCCACTCTGATAGGCCGGAGGGTATTAATATGACCACTAGGGGGCCTAGGAGAGAAATGTGGCAAATTCTCAGGTTGGAAATAATGTAGCAAATAAATGGCAACAATCTGTCAATACAATGATAGGAAACCTTCCCTGATTGTACATATGAAACAATGAGAGAAAAATAAATAAAATGAGAGAAAAATAAATAAAATGAGAGAAAAATAAATAAAATGAGAGAAAAATAAATAAAATGAAAGAAAAATAAATAAAATGAGAGAAAAATAAATAAAATGAGAGAAAAATAAATAAAATGAGAGAAAAATAAATAAAATGAAAGAAAAATAAATAAAATGAGAGAAAAATAAATAAAATGAGAGAAAAATAAATAAAATGAGAGAAAAATAAATAAAATGAAAGAAAAATAAATAAAATGAAAGAAAAATAAATAAAATGAAAAATAAACAAACAAAGTTTGGTGTCGGTATCATAAAGGCCAAGTGTATAAATATATAATAATAATAAAGGTGGGAGATATACAAGACCTGGAGCCCGGAGTTTACTAAACACAGAATCCGATACAGAGGGGAGGAAAAGGAGATTTTCTGGAACAGACTCTTTAGGGATGCCCGACTGGCAACCAGAAAGCCCAGCAATCTCTGTACAGGGGCCCCACACACGGATCAGGGACCCCACACAGGGATCTCGGACCCCACACATGGATCGGGGACCCCACACAGGGATCGGGGACCCCACACACGGATCAGGGACCCCACACACGGATCAGGGACCCCACACACGGATCAGGGACCCCACACACAGATCAAGGGGCCACACACAGATCAGGGGACCACACACACAGATCAGGGGACCACACACACAGATCAGGGGACCACACACACAGATCAGGGGACCACACACAGATCAGGGGACCACACACAGATCAGGGGACCACACACAGATCAGGGGACCACACACAGATCAGGGGACCACACACACAGATCAGGGGACCACACACAGATCAGGGGACCACACACAGATCAGGGGACCACACACAGATCAGGGGACCACACACAGATCAGGGGACCACACACAGATCAGGGCCCCACACACAGATCAGGGGACCACACACAGATTAGGGGACCACACACAGATCAGGGGACCACACACAGATCAGGGCCCCACACACAGATCAGGGGACCACACACACATCAGGGGTCCACACACACATCAGGGGACCACACACACATCAGGGGACCACACACAGAACAGGGGACCACACACACATCAGGGGACCACACACAGAACAGGGGACCACACACATAGATCAGGGGACCCCACACAGATCAGGGACCCCACACACAGATCAGGGGACCACACACAGATCAGGGGACCACACACACATCAGGGGACCACACACAGATCAGGGGACCCCACACAGATCAGGGACCCCACACACAGATCAGGGGTGCTTCCAGGAAGGGTCACCACATTGATTAGCCACGATGTCCTCCCAGCAGGAAAAAAAAAGGAAGGATCCCTCTGCCGCCTCTGGTCACACCTGACAGCAACCCCCGGACTGGGACACAAATGGACCCGGACATTTTAGACTGAGCAACCCATTTAAAAAAATAAATAAAAATTAAACAAATTTACAAATAATCACATCTACCGTTTTCTTGATGTTTTTTTGTTATATTTATCCGGCTTCACAAGGAAGTAAAAAACAGAATATGGCTTTGCACATTGTGTGAGAGATTCTGTATTCCGTCTTCCTCCACTGGGTTTTACAGTACGGAGCCAGGTGGAGGGGAGGACAGGGTAGAGCAGCCAGGTGGAGGGAAAGACAGAGTGGATGTAGCCAGGTGGAGGGGAGGACAGGGTGAATGTTGCCAGGTGGAGGGGAGGACAGAGTGGATGCAGCAAGGTGGAGTGGAGGACAGAGTGGACGCAGCCAGGTGGAGGGGAGGACAGAGTGGACGCAGCCAGGTGGAGGGGAGGACAGGGTGGACGCAGCCAGGTGGAGGGGAGGACAGGGTGGACGCAGCCAGGTGGAGGGGAGGACAGGGTGGACGCAGCCAGGTGGAGGGGGGGACAGGGTGGACGCAGCCAGGTGGAAGAGAGGACAAGGTGGAAGCAGCCTGGTGGAGGGGAGAACAGAGTGGATGCAGCCAGGTGGAGGGGAGGACAGAGTGGACGCAGCCAGGTGGAGGGGAGGACAGGGTGGACGCAGCCAGGTGGAAGAGAGGACAAGGTGGAAGCAGCCTGGTGGAGGGGAGAACAGAGTGGATGCAGCCAGGTGGAGGGGAGGACAGAGTGGGCGAAGCCAGGTGGAGGGGAGGACAGGGTAGAGCAGCCAGGTGGAGGGAAAGACAGAGTGGATGTAGCCAGGTGGAGGGGAGGACAGGGTGGACACAGCCAGGTGGAGGGGAGGACAGGGTGAATGTTGCCAGGTGGAGGGGAGGACAGAGTGGATGCAGCAAGGTGGAGTGGAGGACAGAGTGGACGCAGCCAGGTGGAGGGGAGGACAGAGTGGACGCAGCCAGGTGGAGGGAGGACAGGGTGGACGCAGCCAGGTGGAGGGGAGGACAGGGTGGACGCAGCCAGGTGGAGGGAGGACAGGGTGGACGCAGCCAGGTGGAGGGGGGACAGGGTGGACGCAGCCAGGTGGAAGAGAGGACAAGGTGGAAGCAGCCTGGTGGAGGGGAGAACAGAGTGGATGCAGCCAGGTGGAGGGGAGGACAGAGTGGACGCAGCCAGGTGGAGGGGAGGACAGGGTGGACGCAGCCAGGTGGAAGAGAGGACAAGGTGGAAGCAGCCTGGTGGAGGGGAGAACAGAGTGGATGCAGCCAGGTGGAGGGGAGGACAGGGTGGACACAGCCAGGTAGAGGGGAGGACAGGGTGGACGCAGCCAGGTGGAGGGGAGGACAGGGTGGACGCAGCCAGGTAGAAGAGAGGACAAGGTGGAAGCAGCCTGGTGGAGGGGAGAACAGAGTGGATGCAGCCAGGTGGAGGGGAGGACAGAGTGGGCGCAGCCAGGTGGAGGGGAGGACAGGGTGGATTCAGCCAGGTAGAGGGGAGGACAGGGTGGACACAGCCAGGTAGAGGGGAGGACAGGGTGGATGCAGCCAGGTGGAGGGGAGGACAGGGTGGATGCAGCCAGGTGGAGGGGAGGACAGGGTGGATGAAGCCAGGTGGAGGGGAGGACAGGGTGGACACAGCCAGGTAGAGGGGAGGACAGGGTGGATGCAGCCAGGTGGAGGGGAGGACAGAGTGGACACAGCCAGGTGGAGGGGAGGACAGGGTGGACACAGCCAGGTGGAGGGGAGGACAGGGTGGATGCAGCCAGGTGGAGGGGAGGACAGGGTGGATGCAGCCAGGTGGAGGGGGGGACAGGGTGGATGCAGCCAGGTGGAGGGGAGGACAGGGTGGATGCAGCCAGGTGGAGGGGAGGACAGAGTGGACGCAGCCAGGTGGAGGGGAGGACAGGGTGGATGCAGCCAGGTGGAGGGGAGGACAGGGTGGATGCAGCCAGGTGGAGGGGAGGACAGGGTGGATGCAGCCAGGTGGAGGGGAGGACAGGGTGGATGCAGCCAGGTGGAGGGGAGGACAGGGTGGACACAGCCAGGTAGAGGGGAGGACAGGGTGGATGCAGCCAGGTGGAGGGGAGGACAGGGTGGATGCAGCCAGGTGGAGGGGAGGACAGAGTGGACACAGCCAGGTGGAGGGGGGACAGGGTGGATGCAGCCAGGTGGAGGGGAGGACGGGTGGATGCAGCCAGGTGGAGGGGGCGACAGGGTGGATACAGCCAGGTGGAGGGGAGAACAGGGTGGACACAGCCAGGTGGAGGGGAGGACGGGTGGATGCAGCCAGGTGGAGGGGAGGACAGGGTGGACACAGCCAGGTGGAGGGGAGGACAGGGTGGATGCAGCCAGGTGGAGGGGAGGACAGGGTGGATGCAGCCAGGTGGAGAGGAGGACAGGGTGGATGCAGCCAGGTGGAGGGGGGGACAGGGTGGATGCAGCCAGGTGGAGGGGAGGACAGGGTGGATGCAGCCAGGTGGAGGGGAGGACAGGGTGGATGCAGCCAGGTGGAGGGAGGGACAGGGTGGATGCAGCCAGGTGGAGGGGAGGACAGGTGGATGCAGCCAGGTGGAGGGGGGGACAGGGTGGATGCAGCCAGGTGGAGGGGAGGACAGGGTGGATGCAGCCAGGTGGAGGGGAGGACAGGGTGGATGCAGCATCCCCCCCCCCCCCCAGGAGCTGTAAATCCCCTGCTGTGCAGTCACATTATCTTCATTCCATACCTTCATCTTACTGCACAGCTAATTCATCATCATTTTCAATCAATATCATTCATTATTGGTGAGAACCCAACATCGGTATTTTACATTCTAGTGTAGCGCCCTCTAGTGTTTTTGTTCAGTGTAGATCATTTTCCAGGCTTGGCTGGCAGCCCACCCTGGGTGTGTATTTTTGATTTGGGCTGGGAGTGGCTCAGTAAAGTGCTGGGTGACTCACAGGTGGCATCGCTGGGCTGGGCAGGGTAACAGGTGAACCACAACATCCAGCAACCCCACGGGGGGGATTATTTAGTCCATCAGTTTTTGTCGCCCATAACCAACTGGAGAGATTTCCCCCTCACTTCTGTTCCAAAACCACCACAGAAAGTGAGGGGAAGTCCCCGATAGCTACTCGGATCACCAGAATTTATGTTCCCAAATGCCAACCGTCATCACCCCACGTGGCCTGCCACCAACAGACATCCCCCCCCGGTCACCGTCATCACCCAATGTGGCCTGCCACCAACAGACATCCCCCCCCTCGGTCACCGTCATCACCCCATGTGGCCTGCCACCATCAGACACCCCCCCCCCCCGGTCACCGGCATCACCCCATGTGGCCTGCCACCATCAGACATCCCCCCCCCCGGTCACCGTCATCACCCCACGTGGCCTGCCACCAACAGACATCCCCCCCCGGTCACCGTCATCACCCAATGTGGCCTGCCACCAACAGACATCCCCCCCCGGTCACCGTCATCACCCCATGTGGCCTGCCACCATCAGACACCCCCCCCCCCGGTCACCGTCATCACCCCATGTGGCCTGCCACCAACAGACATCCCCCCCCTCGGTCACCGTCATCACCCCATGTGGCCTGCCACCATCAGACATCCCCCCCCCCGGTCACCGTCATCACCCCATGTGGCCTGCCACCAACAGACATCCCCCCCCGGTCACCGTCATCACCCAATGTGGCCTGCCACCAACAGACATCCCCCCCCTCGGTCACCGTCATCACCCCATGTGGCCTGCCACCATCAGACACCCCCCCCCCCCCGTCACCGGCATCACCCCATGTGGCCTGCCACCATCAGACATCCCCCCCCCCCCGTCACCGTCATCACCCCACGTGGCCTGCCACCAACAGACATCCCCCCCGGTCACCGTCATCACCCCAATGTGGCCTGCCACCAACAGACATCCCCCCCTCGGTCACCGTCATCACCCCATGTGGCCTGCCACCATCAGACACCCCCCCCCGGTCACCGCATCACCCCATGTGGCCTGCCACCAACAGACATCCCCCCCGGTCACCGTCATCACCCCATGTGGCCTGCCACCATCAGACATCCCCCCCCCCCCAGTCACTGTCATCACCCCATGTGGCCTGCCACCATCAGACATCCCCCCCCGGTCACCGTCATCACCCAATGTGGCCTGCCACCAACAGACATCCCCCCCCTCGGTCACCGTCATCACCCCATGTGGCCTGCCACCATCAGACACCCCCCCCCCCCGGTCCACCGGCATCACCCCATGTGGCCTGCCACCATCAGACATCCCCCCCCCCCGGTCACCGTCATCACCCCACGTGGCCTGCCACCAACAGACATCCCCCCCCGGTCACCGTCATCACCCAATGTGGCCTGCCACCAACAGACATCCCCCCCCTCGGTCACCGTCATCACCCCATGTGGCCTGCCACCATCAGACATCCCCCCCCCCCCCGGTCACCGTCATCACCCCATGTGGCCTGCCACCAACAGACATCCCCCCCCTCGGTCACCGTCATCACCCCATGTGGCCTGCCACCATCAGACATCCCCCCCCCGGTCACCGGCATCACCCCATGTGGCCTGCCACCATCAGACATCCCCCCCCCCCCGGTCACCGTCATCACCCCATGTGGCCTGCCACCAACAGACATCCCCCCCCTCGTCACCGTCATCACCCCATGTGGCCTGCCACCATCAGACATCCCCCCCCCGGTCACCGTCATCACCCCATGTGGCCTGCCACCAACAGACATCCCCCCCCGTCACCGTCATCACCCCACATGTGGCCTGCCACCAACAGACATCCCCCCCCCGTCGGTCACCGTCATCACCACATGTGGCCCTGCCACCATCAGACATCCCCCCCCCGGTCACCGTCATCACCCCATGTGGCCTGCCACCAACAGACATCCCCCCCCCGGTCACTCACCGTCATCCCCCCCCCCCCACCCCATGTGGCCTGCCACCAACAGACATCCCCCCCCCTCGGTCACCGTCATCACCCCATGTGGCCTGCCACCAACAGACATCCCCCCCCCGGTCACCGTCATCACCCCCATGTGGCCTGCCACCAACAGACATCCCCCCCCTCGGTCACCGTCATCACCCCATGTGGCCTGCCACCATCAGACATCCCCCCCCCCGGTCACCGTCATCACCCCATGTGGCCTGCCACCATCAGACATCCCCCCCCGGTCACCATCATCACCCAATGTGGCCTGCCACCAACAACATCCCCCCCTCGGTCACCGTCATCACCCAATGTGGCCTGCCACCAACAGACATCCCCCCCCTCAGTCATCGTCATCACCCCATGTGGCCTGCCACCATCAGACATCCCCCCCCCCGGTCACCGTCATCACCCCATGTGGCCTGCCACCATCAGACATCCCCCCCCCGGTCACCGTCATCACCCCATGTGGCCTGCCACCAACAGACATCCCCCCCGGTCACCGTCATCACCCCACGTGGCCTGCCACCAACAGACATCCCCCCCCCCTGGACATTGTCATCACCCCATGTGGCCTGCCACCAACAGACATCCCCCCCCCGGTCACCGTCATCACCCCATGTGGCCTGCCACCATCAGACATCCCCCCCCCGGTCACCGTCATCACCCCATGTGGCCTGCCACCATCAGACATCACCCTCCCCCCGGTCACCGTCATCACCCCATGTGGCCTGCCACCAACAGACATCCCCCCCCCGGTCACCGTCATCACCCCATGTGGCCTGCCACCATCAACATCACCCCCCCCCCGGTCACCGTCATCACCCCATGTGGCCTGCCACCATCAGACATCCCCCCCCCAGTCACCGTCATCACCCCATGTGGCCTGCCACCATCAGACATCACCCCCCCCCCCAGTCACCGTCATCACCCCATGTGGCCTGCCACCAACAGACATCCCCCCGGTCACCGTCATCACCCCATGTGGCCTGCCACCAACAGACATCCCCCCCTGGACATTGTCATCACCCCATGTGGCCTGCCACCATCAGACCCCCCCCCCCCCCCTGGTCACCGTCATCACCCCATGTGGCCTGCCACCATCAGACATCCCCCCGGTCACCGTCATCACCCCATGTGGCCTGCCACCATCAGACATCCCCCCCCCGGTCACCGTCATCACCCCATGTGGCCTGCCACCATCAGACATCCCCCCCGGTCACCGTCATCACCCCATGTGGCCTGCCACCATCAGACATCCCCCCCCCTGGTCACCGTCATCACCCCATGTGGCCTGCCACCATCAGACCCCCCCCCCGGTCACCGTCATCACCCCATGTGGCCTGCCACCATCAGACATCCCCCCCCCCGGTCACCGTCATCACCCCATGTGGCCTGCCACCATCAGACATCCCCCCCCCCTGGTCACCGTCATCACCCCATGTGGCCTGCCACCATCAGACATCCCCCCCCCGGTCACCGTCATCACCCCATGTGGCCTGCCACCATCAGACATCCCCCCCGGTCACCATCATCACCCAATGTGGCCTGCCACCATCAGACATCCCCCCCCCCCCGGTCACCGTCATCACCCCATGTGGCCTGCCACCAACAGACATCCCCCCGGTCACCGTCATCACCCCATGTGGCCTGCCACCAACAGACATCCCCCCGGTCACCGTCATCACCCCACGTGGCCTGCCACCAACAGACATCCCCCCCCCCCCCTGGACATTGTCATCACCCCATGTGGCCTGCCACCAACAGACATCCCCCCGGTCACCGTCATCACCCCATGTGGCCTGCCACCAACAGACATCCCCCCGGTCACCGTCATCACCCCATGTGGCCTGTCACCAACAGACATCCCCCCGGTCACCGTCATCACCCCACGTGGCCTGCCACCAACAGACATCCCCCCCCCGGTCACCGTCATCACCCCATGTGGCCTGCCACCATCAGACATCCCCCCCGGTCACCGTCATCACCCCATGTGGCCTGCCACCATCAGACATCACCCTCCCCCCGTCACCGTCATCACCCCATGTGGCCTGCCACCAACAGACATCCCCCCCCGGTCACCGTCATCACCCCATGTGGCCTGCCACCATCAGACATCCCCCCCCCAGTCACCGTCATCACCCCATGTGGCCTGCCACCATCAGACATCAACCCCCCCCCCCCAGTCACCGTCATCACCCCATGTGGCCTGCCACCAACAGACATCCCCCCCGGTCACCGTGATCACCCCATGTGGCCTGCCACCATCAGACACCCCCCCCCCCCCCTGGTCACCGTCATCACCCCATGTGGCCTGCCACCATCAGACATCACCCCCCCCCCGGTCACCGTCATCACCCCATGTGGCCTGCCACCATCAGACACCCCCCCCCCCTGGTCACCGTCATCACCCCCATGTGGCCTGCCACCATCAGACACCCCCCCCCTGGTCACCGTCATCACCCCATGTGGCCTGCCACCATCAGACATCCCCCCCGGTCACCGTCATCACCCCATGTGGCCTGCCACCATCAGACATCCCCCCCCCCGGTCACCGTCATCACCCCATGTGGCCTGCCACCATCAGACATCCCCCCCCCCCCCTGGTCACCGTCATCACCCCATGTGGCCTGCCACCATCAGACACCCCCCCCAGTCACCGTCATCACCCCATGTGGCCTGCCACCATCAGACACCCCCCCCCCCCCCTGGTCACCGTCATCACCCCATGTGGCCTGCCACCATCAGACATCCCCCCCGGTCACCGTCATCACCCCATGTGGCCTGCCACCATCAGACACCCCCCCCCCCTGGTCACCGTCATCACCCCATGTGGCCTGCCACCATCAGACATCCCCCCCCCCCCGGTCACCGTCATCACCCCATGTGGCCTGCCACCATCAGACACCCCCCCCCCCCCCCTGGTCACCGTCATCACCCCATGTGGCCTGCCACCATCAGACATCCCCCCCGGTCACCGTCATCACCCCATGTGGCCTGCCACCATCAGACATCCCCCCCCCCAGGTCACTGTCATCACCCCATGTGGCCTGCCACCATCAGACATCCCCCCCGGTCACCATCATCACCCCATGTGGCCTGCCACCATCAGACACCCCCCCCCCCCTGGTCACCGTCATCACCCCATGTGGCCTGCCACCATCAGACACCCCCCCCCCCCCTGGTCACCGTCATCACCCCATGTGGCCTGCCACCATCAGACATCCCCCCCGGTCACCGTCATCACCCCATGTGGCCTGCCACCATCAGACATCCCCCCCCCCAGGTCACTGTCATCACCCCATGTGGCCTGCCACCATCAGACATCCCCCCCGGTCACCATCATCACCCCATGTGGCCTGCCACCATCAGACACCCCCCCCCCCCTGGTCACCGTCATCACCCCATGTGGCCTGCCACCATCAGACATCCCCCCCGGTCACCGTCATCACCCCATGTGGCCTGCCACCATCAGACATCCCCCCCCCGGTCACCGTCATCACCCCATGTGGCCTGCCACCATCAGACATCCCCCCCCGGTCACCATCATCACCCCATGTGGCCTGCCACCATCAGACATCCCCCCCCCCAGGTCACTGTCATCACCCCATGTGGCCTGCCACCATCAGACACCCCCCCCCCCCCGGTCACCATCATCACCCCATGTGGCCTGCCACCATCAGACATCCCCCCCGGTCACCGTCATCACCCCATGTGGCCTGCCACCATCAGACATCCCCCCCCCCCAGTCACTGTCATCACCCCATGTGGCCTGCCACCATCAGACATCTCCCCCCCGGTCACCGTCATCACCCCATGTGGCCTGCCACCATCAGACATCCCCCCCGGTCACCGTCATCACCCCATGTGGCCTGCCACCATCAGACATCCCCCCCGGTCACCATCATCACCCAATGTGGCCTGCCACCATCAGACATCCCCCCCCCCCCGGTCACCGTCATCACCCCATGTGGCCTGCCACCAACAGACATCCCCCCCGCGGTCACCGTCATCACCCCATGTGGCCTGCCACCAACAGACATCCCCCCGGTCACCGTCATCACCCCACGTGGCCTGCCACCAACAGACATCCCCCCCCCCTGGACATTGTCATCACCCCATGTGGCCTGCCACCAACAGACATCCCCCCGGTCACCGTCATCACCCCATGTGGCCTGCCACCAACAGACATCCCCCCGGTCACCGTCATCACCCCATGTGGCCTGTCACCAACAGACATCCCCCCGGTCACCGTCATCACCCCAAGTGGCCTGCCACCAACAGACATCCCCCCCCCGGTCACCGTCATCACCCCATGTGGCCTGCCACCATCAGACATCCCCCCCCGGTCACCGTCATCACCCCATGTGGCCTGCCACCATCAGACATCACCCTCCCCCCGGTCACCGTCATCACCCCATGTGGCCTGCCACCAACAGACATCCCCCCCCGGTCACCGTCATCACCCCATGTGGCCTGCCACCATCAGACATCCCCCCCCCAGTCACCGTCATCACCCCATGTGGCCTGCCACCATCAGACATCACCCCCCCCCCCCCAGTCACCGTCATCACCCCATGTGGCCTGCCACCAACAGACATCCCCCCCGGTCACCGTGATCACCCCATGTGGCCTGCCACCATCAGACACCCCCCCCCCCCTGGTCACCGTCATCACCCCATGTGGCCTGCCACCAACAGACATCCCCCCGGTCACCGTCATCACCCCATGTGGCCTGCCACCATCAGACACCCCCCCCCCCTGGTCACCGTCATCACCCCATGTGGCCTGCCACCAACAGACATCCCCCCCCCTGGACATTGTCATCACCCCACGTGGCCTGCCACCATCAGACACCCCCCCCCTGGTCACCGTCATCACCCCATGTGGCCTGCCACCATCAGACATCCCCCCCGGTCACCGTCATCACCCTATGTGGCCTGCCACCATCAGACATCCCCCCCCCCCGGTCACCGTCCCCCCCCCCCTGGTCATCACCCCATGTGGCCTGCCACCATCAGACATCCCCCCCCCCCTGGTCCCCCCCCCCCCTGGTCACCGTCATCACCCCATGTGGCCTGCCACCATCAGACACCCCCCCCAGTCACCGTCATCACCCCCCCCCCCCCCTGGTCATCATCACCCCATGTGGCCTGCCACCATCAGACATCCCCCCCCCCCTCATCACCCCATGGTCACCGACAACCCCCCCCCCCCCTCATCACCCCATGTGGCCTGCCACCATCAGACATCCCCCCCGGTCACCGTCATCACCCCATGTGGCCTGCCACCATCAACACCCCCCCCCCCCCTGGTCACCGTCATCACCCCATGTGGCCTGCCACCATCAGACATCCCCCCCCCCCGTCACCGTCATCACCCCATGTGGCCTGCCACCATCAGACACCCCCCCCCCCCCCTGGTCACCGTCATCACCCCATGTGGCCTGCCACCATCAGACATCCCCCCCGGTCACCGTCATCACCCCATGTGGCCTGCCACCATCAGACACCCCCCCCCCCCCCTGGTCACCGTCATCACCCCATGTGGCCTGCCACCATCAGACATCCCCCCCGGTCACCGTCATCACCCCATGTGGCCTGCCACCATCAGACATCCCCCCCCCAGGTCACTGTCATCACCCCATGTGGCCTGCCACCATCAGACACCCCCCCCCCCGGTCACCATCATCACCCCATGTGGCCTGCCACCATCAGACATCCCCCCCAGTCACCGTCATCACCCCATGTGGCCTGCCACCATCAGACATCCCCCCCCCCAGTCACTGTCATCACCCCATGTGGCCTGCCACCATCAGACACCCCCCCCCCGGTCACCGTCATCACCCCATGTGGCCTGCCACCATCAGACATCCCCCCCCCCAGTCACTGTCATCACCCCATGTGGCCTGCCACCATCAGACATCTCCCCCCGGTCACCGTCATCACCCCATGTGGCCTGCCACCATCAGACATCCCCCCCCCGGTCACCGTCATCACCCCATGTGGCCTGCCACCATCAGACATCCCCCCCCGGTCACCGTCATCACCCCATGTGGCCTGCCACCATCAGACATCCCCCCCCCCGGTCACCATCATCACCCCATGTGGCCTGCCACCATCAGACATCCCCCCCCCCGGTCACCGTCATCACCCCATGTGGCCTGCCACCATCAGACATCCCCCCCCGGTCACCGTCATCACCCCATGTGGCCTGCCACCATCAGACATCCCCCCCCCCCGGTCACCATCATCACCCCATGTGGCCTGCCACCATCAGACATCCCCCCCCCGGTCACCGTCATCACCCCATGTGGCCTGCCACCATCAGACATCCCCCCCCGGTCACCGTCATCACCCCATGTGGCCTGCCACCATCAGACACCCCCCCCCGGTCACCTTCATCACCCCATGTGGCCTGCCACCATCAGACACCCCCCCCCCCTGGTCACCGTCATCACCCCATGTGGCCTGCCACCATCAGACATCCCCCCGTCACCGTCATCACCCCATGTGGCCTGCCACCATCAGACACCCCCCCCCCCCCTGGTGGTCACCGTCATCACCCCATGTGGCCTGCCACCATCAGACATCCCCCCCGGTCACCGTCATCACCCCATGTGGCCTGCCACCATCAGACATCCCCCCCCCCAGGTCACTGTCATCACCCCATGTGGCCTGCCACCATCAGACATCCCCCCCCCGGTCACCATCATCACCCCATGTGGCCTGCCACCATCAGACACCCCCCCCCCCCTGGTCACCGTCATCACCCCATGTGGCCTGCCACCATCAGACATCCCCCCCCGGTCACCGTCATCACCCCATGTGGCCTGCCACCATCAGAAATCCCCCCCCGGTCACCATCATCACCCCATGTGGCCTGCCACCATCAGACATCCCCCCCCCCCCCCCGGTCACCGTCATCACCCCATGTGGCCTGCCACCATCAGACACCCCCCCCCCCTGGTCACCGTCATCACCCCATGTGGCCTGCCACCATCAGACATCCCCCCCCCCCAGGTCACTGTCATCACCCCATGTGGCCTGCCACCATCAGACACACCCCCCCCCGGTCACCATCATCACCCCATGTGGCCTGCCACCATCAGACATCCCCCCGGTCACCGTCATCACCCCATGTGGCCTGCCACCATCAGACATCCCCCCCCCTCAGTCACTGTCATCACCCCATGTGGCCTGCCACCATCAGACACCCCCCCCCGGTCACCGTCATCACCCCATGTGGCCTGCCACCATCAGACATCCCCCCCCCCCAGTCACTGTCATCACCCCATGTGGCCTGCCACCATCAGACATCTCCCCCCGGTCACCGTCATCACCCCATGTGGCCTGCCACCATCAGACATCCCCCCCCGGTCACCGTCATCACCCCATGTGGCCTGCCACCATCAGACATCCCCCCCCGGTCACCGTCATCACCCCATGTGGCCTGCCACCATCAGACATCCCCCCCCGGTCACCGTCATCACCCCATGTGGCCTGCCACCATCAGACATCCCCCCCCCGGTCACCGTCATCACCCCATGTGGCCTGCCACCATCAGACATCCCCCCCCGGTCACCGCCATCACCCCATGTGGCCTGCCACCATCAGACATCCCCCCCCCGGTCACCATCATCACCCCATGTGGCCTGCCACCATCAGACATCCCCCCCCCGGTCACCGTCATCACCCCATGTGGCCTGCCACCATCAGACATCCCCCCCCCGGTCACCGTCATCACCCCATGTGGCCTGCCACCATCAGACATCCCCCCCCCGGTCACCGTCATCACCCCATGTGGCCTGCCACCATCAGACATCCCCCCCCCGGTCACCGTCATCACCCCATGTGGCCTGCCACCATCAGACATCACCCCCCCCCCCAGGTCACTGTCATCACCCCATGTGGCCTGCCACCATCAGACATCCCCCCCGGTCACCGTCATCACCCCATGTGGCCTGCCACCATCAGACATCCCCCCCCGGTCACCGTCATCACCCCATGTGGCCTGCCACCATCAGACATCCCCCCCCCCGGTCACCGTCATCACCCCATGTGGCCTGCCACCATCAGACACCCCCCCCCCCCCAGGTCACCATCATCACCCCATGTGGCCTGCCACCATCAGACATCCCCCCCCGTCACCATCATCACCCCATGTGGCCTGCCACCATCAGACATCCCCCTCCCCCCCGGTCACCATCATCACCCCATGTGGCCTGCCACCATCATCCCCCCCCCCGACATCCCCCCCCTCACCATGACCACCCCCCCCCCCCGTCACCATCATCACCCCATGTGGCCTGCCACCATCAGACATCCCCCCCCCCGGTCACCGTCATCACCCCATGTGGCCTGCCACCATCAGACATCCCCCCCCGTCACCGTCATCACCCCATGTGGCCTGCCACCATCAGATATCCCCCCCGTCACCGTCATCACCCCATGTGGCCTGCCACCATCAGACACCCCCCCCCCCAGTCACCGTCATCACCCATGTGGCCTGCCACCATCAGACACCCCCCCCCCCCAGTCACCGTCATCACCCCATGTGGCCTGCCACCATCAGATATCCCCCCCCCCCAGTCACCGTCATCACCCCATGTGGCCTGCCACCATCAGACATCCCCCCCCCCCGGTCACCGTCATCACCCCATGTGGCCTGCCACCATCAGACATCCCCCCCCCCAGGTCACTGTCATCACCCCATGTGGCCTGCCACCATCAGACACCCCCCCCCCCCCCCGGTCACCATCATCACCCCATGTGGCCTGCCACCATCAGACATCCCCCCCCCGGTCACCGTCATCACCCCATGTGGCCTGCCACCATCAGACATCCCCCCCGTCACCATCACCCCATGTGGCCTGCCACCATCAGACATCCCCCCCGTCACCATCACCCCATGTGGCCTGCCACCATCAGACATCCCCCCCCGGTCACCATCATCACCCCATGTGGCCTGCCACCATCAGACATCCCCCCCCCGGTCACCGTCATCACCCCATGTGGCCTGCCACCATCAGACATCCCCCCCGTCACCATCACCCCATGTGGCCTGCCTGTCTCAGTCTTTCTCTGAGACTCACCAGCAGGCTCAGCCAGGCAGGGGTCTGTTGCACCAGTCCAGCGTCCGCGCAGCAACCAACTCCCACACGTGCCAGCGTCTGCTCAGTGCTCTGTCCACTCCACCACCACGAGGCTCCTCAAATCCGCCCGCTCAAACCCTGCCTGACACATCATTGGTTGCGCGACGGGTGGGCTGGGCTTAGCAGAGGCAGCAGGAAGGCTCGGCTTAGGAAGATCGCATGTTCTCGCCGAATTCTGGAACTGCACATGCGCAGTTCTATCACAAGGCAGTTGCCGCGATTTATACTGCCACGGACAGGACAATCGTTTTTACGGGCTGTCAGTAAATCTACGGACGGTTGGCAACACCGCTGGATGGTCCCGCCCCCCCCGGGCTGCCGATCAGTCTCAGGGTCTCGGCGATCTTCTTATCTCCTCGGCCATCTTTATGTAGAGACACAATTCTTTATATCCGATCCTCAGAGAGTTATTTGCCATGAGGGGCCATGTTGTCCTTCCAGTGACCAGTATGAGAGAGTGAGAGCGATAACACCAAATTTATCACACCTGAGACCTTGTAACACTAACGAGTCACATAACACCGGGGGAGGGAAAAATGGCTAATTGGGGCCAAATGTGGACATTTTCACTTAGGGGTGTCCTGACTTTTGTGGCCAGTGGTTTAGACATGAATGGCTGTGTGTTGAGTTATTTGTTATATAAGCTGTACACTCACTACACAGCCCCTCCCCCCCTGTACACCCCTCCCCCATGTACATTCACTACACAGCCCCTCCCCCCCTGTACACCCCTCCCCCATGTACATTCACTACACAACCCCTCCCCCCTGTGTACACCCCTCCCCCATGTACACTCACTACACAACCCCTCCCCCCTGTGTAACCCCTCCCCCATGTACACTCACTACACAACATTGGAGATACAAAGACCCCTCCCCCCGTGTACACCCCTCCCCCCCGTGTACACCCCTCCCCCCACATACACTCACTACACAACATTGTACATACAAAGACCCCTCCCCCCTGTGTACACCCCTCCCCCCATGTACACTCACTACACAACATTGGAGATACAAAGACCCCTCCCCCTGTGTACACCCCTCCCCCATGTACACTCACTACACAACATTGTACATACAAAGACCCCTCCCCCTGTGTACACCCCTCCCCCCATGTACACTCACTACACAACATTGTACATACAAAGACCCCTCCCCCTGTGTACACCCCTCCCCCCATGTACACTCACTACACAACATTGGAGATACAGAGCCCCCCCCCCTGTGTACACCCCTCCCCCTGTGTACACCCCTCCCCCATGTACACTCACTACACAACATTGTACATACAAAGACCCCTCCCCCTGTGTACACCCCTCCCCCCATGTACACTCACTACACAACATTGGAGATACAGAGCCCCCCCCCCTGTGTACACCCCTCCCCCTGTGTACACCCCTCCCCCATGTACACTCACTACACAACATTGTACATACAAAGACCCCTCCCCCTGTGTACACCCCTCCCCCCTGTACACTCACTACACAACATTGGAGATACAGAGCCCCTCCCCCCTGTGTACACCCCTCCCCCATGTACACTCACTACACAACATTGTACATACAAAGACCCCTCCCCCTGTGTACACCCCTCCCCCCATGTACACTCACTACACAACATTGGAGATACAGAGCCCCCCCCCCTGTGTACACCCCTCCCCCTGTGTACACCCCTCCCCCATGTACACTCACTACACAACATTGTACATACAAAGACCCCTCCCCCCTGTGTACACCCCTCCCCCCCATGTACACTCACTACACAACATTGTACATACAAAGACCCCTCCCCCCTGTGTACACCCCCCCCCCCATGTACACTCACTACACAACATTGTACATACAAAGACCCCTCCCCCCTGTGTACACCCCTCCCCCCCATGTACACTCACTACACAACATTGTACATACAAAGACCCCTCCCCCCCTGTGTACACCCCTCCCCCCCATGTACACTCACTACACAACATTGTACATACAAAGACCCCTCCCTCCCATGTACACTCATTGATTTTCTATTCAAATATGGAAATGAGGGAGATACGGCGATTCACGAACGTACTTGCGCACGGCGCATGATATACGCGGTTTGCGTAAGTTACGTTCGGTGTAAAGTTATTCCCCATAGATGAGGCGCAACCCATGCACAGGTATGGACCAGGGAACACAAGCCTACGTATTGTACGTTGGACGTCTGTGAATATGGGCCGACGTGGGTGTGGCTGGGCGTAGGTTACGTTCACGGCGTACACAGCGATCCGGCGTATCTTAGGCAGTTGTTCCCACGTGGTTGTGAGCATGCGCACGGGGATACGTCCACGTCCCGACGCATGCGCAGTTCGTTTCAAGTACTTGTCTGGCGCCCAGCACATCATTTGCATGGGGTCACGCTTCATTAGCATGGATCACGCCCACTTCCACTTACGCCTACGAAATATACGCTACGCCGGCGCAGAGTTGGGAGCATTTGCTTTGTGAATTCCATGCTTCCCTCTCCGAGCTGCGCCGGCGTATCATAAAAGAGATACGCTACGGCGGCATAATTGTGCGCCGATGTCTGTGAATCTGGCAAAGATGTGTCATTTCTTTAGTGTTGTCACATGAAAAGATACAAGAAATGTCACTGAGGGGTGTACTTACTTTTGTCACATCCTGTATATATTGTATATAGGACAATAAACAATCATTACAGAATATATGAGGGGTGTATATAGAATAGTTTATATGAGGGGTGTATATAGGACAGTATATAGAAGGGGTGTGTATATATATATATAGAAGGACACGCCCCTTTATTTGCAAAAAAAAAAGAAAAACAAATAAAAGGCGATCAGAGAAATGTCAGTTTGCAGCCAATCAGCGGGCAGGGCGGATCACGTGACGTCACGGTGGGGGCGCGGTACTCTCAGTCGGCCGCACGGTGGCGCTGTGATGGGCGGACCCGGCGGTGTGATTACCGGAGACACCGGGAGGAGGAGCGGAGGGATCCGGTGGAGGACGGAGAAGGACGGAGGAGGCCCGGGGGGGGGAGAAGACAGACCGGACATGCCGAGGTCAGAGGGGGGGAGACCATAGAGACCAACATCACCATACACCCCATTATTATTATTATTATTATTATTATATGTGATCTGTGGGGGAGGAGATGTGTACATGGGGGAGAGGGGGGGCTGATGGCGGTGGGTGACGTTGGGAGGGCTGTATTGGTGGTGTGATGGAGGTGGGGGGGCTGTATTGGCAGTGGGTGGGGGGGGTGATTTGTGGGGTGGGGAGGGCTGTGATGGAGGTGGGATGGTTGTGATGGCGGAGGGAGGGCTGTGATGGCGGTGGGAGGGGCTGTGATGGAGGTGGGATGGCTGTGCTGGCGGTGGGGGGCTGTTATGGCGGTGGGATGGTTGTGAATGGCGGTGGGATGGTTGTGAATGGCGGTGGGGGGGGGGGCTGTGATGGCGGTGGGGTGGGAGGGGCTGTGATGGCGGTGGGATGGCTGTGCTGGCGGTGGGGGCGGTGGGATGGTTGTGAATGGCGGTGGGGGGGGGGGCTGTGATGGCGGTGGGGTGGGAGGGGCTGTGATGGAGGTGGGATGGCTGTGCTGGCGGGTGGGGGGCGGTGGGATGGTTGTGAATGGCGGTGGGGGGGGGGGGCTGTGATGGCGGTGGGGTGGGAGGGGCTGTGATGGAGGTGGGATGGCTGTGCTGGCGGTGGGCGGGGGGCTGTTATGGCGGTGGGATGGTTGTGAATGGCGGTGGGATGGTTGTGAATGGCGGTGGGAGGGCTGTGATGGCGGTGGGGGGGGGGGGCTGTGATGGAGGTGGGGGTGGGGGGAGGGTTGTGATGGCGGTGGGAGGGCTGTGATGGCGGTGGGGTGGGAGGGGCTGTGATGGAGGTGGGATGGCTGTGCTGGCGGTGGGGGGGGGGGCTGTTATGGCGGTGGGATGGTTGTGAATGGCGGTGGGATGGTTGTGATGGAGGTGGGGGGGGCTGTGATGGAGGTGGGGGGGGCTGTGATGGCGGAGGGAGGGGAGGGAGGGTTGTGATGGCGGAGGGAGGGTTGTGATGGCGGTGGGAGGGGCTGTGATGGAGGTGGGATGGCTGTGCTGGCGGTGGGGGGGTGTTATGGCGGTGGGATGGCTGTGATGGAGGTGGGGAGGGCTGTGATGGAGGTGGGGAGGGATGGAGGTGGGGAGGCTGTGATGGAGGTGGGGAGGGCTGTGATGGAGGTGGGGAGGGCTGTGATGGAGGTGGGGGGGCTGTGATGGCGGTGGTGGGGGGGGGCTGTGATGGCTTGGTGGGTGGGGGCTGTGAGGGAGGTGGGGGTGGGGGGGTTGCTGTGATGGCGGGTGGGGGGGCTTGTGATGGCGGTGGGGGGCTGTGATGGAGGTGGGATGGCTGTGCTGGCGGTGGGGGGGGGGCTGTATGGCGGTGGGAGTAATGTATTGGCGGTGGGATGGTTGTGAATGGCGGTGGGAGGGCTGTGATGGAGGTGGGGGGGGGCTGTGATGGAGGTGGGGTGGGGGGGCTGTGATGGCGGTGGGATGGTTGTGATGGCGATGGGAGGGCTGTGTTGGCAGTGGGGTGGGGGGGCTGTGATGGAGGTGGGAGTAATGTATGGCGGTGGGGATGGTTGTGAATGGCGGTGGGAGGGCTGTGATGGAGGTGGGGGGGGGGGGCTGTGATGGCGGTGGGATGGTTGTGAATGGCGGTGGGATGGTTGTGAATGGCGGTGGGGGGGGGGTGGGGGCTGTGATGGCGTGGGGTGGGAGGGGCTGTGATGGAGGTGGGATGGCTGTGCTGGCGGTGGGGGGGCTGTTATGGCGGTGGGATGGTTGTGAATGGCGGTGGGATGGTTGTGAATGGCGGTGGGAGGGCTGTGATGGCGGTGGGGGGGGGGGCTGTGATGGAGGTGGGGGGTGGGGGGAGGGTTGTGATGGCGGTGGGAGGGCTGTGTTGGCGGTGGGGTGGGGGGGCTGTGATGGCGGTGGGGTGGGAGGGGCTGTGATGGAGGTGGGATGGCTGTGCTGGCGGTGGGGGGGGGCTGTTATGGCGGTGGGATGGTTGTGAATGGCGGTGGGATGGTTGTGAATGGCGGTGGGAGGGCTGTGATGGCGGTGGGGGGGGGGGCTGTGATGGAGGTGGGGGTGGGGGGAGGGTTGTGATGGCGGTGGGAGGGCTGTGATGGCGGTGGGGTGGGAGGGGCTGTGATGGAGGTGGGATGGCTGTGCTGGCGGTGGGGGGGGGGGCTGTTATGGCGGTGGGATGGTTGTGAATGGCGGTGGGATGGTTGTGAATGGCGGTGGGATGGTTGTGAATGGCGGTGGGAGGGCTGTGATGGAGGTGGGGGGGGCTGTGATGGAGGTGGGGGGGGCTGTGATGGAGGTGGGGGGGGGCTGTGATGGCGGAGGGAGGGTTGTGATGGCGGTGGGAGGGGCTGTGATGGAGGTGGGATGGCTGTGCTGGCGGTGGGGGGGGGGTCTGTTTATGGCGGTGGGATGGTTGTGAATGGCGGTGGGAGGGCTGTGATGGAGGTGGGGAGGGCTGTGATGGAGGTGGGGAGGGCTGTGATGGAGGTGGGGAGGGCTGTGATGGCGGTGGGGGGGGCTGTGATGGCGGTGGGGGGGCTGTGATGGCGGAGGGGGGGCTGTGATGGAGGTGGGATGGCTGTGCTGGCGGTGGGGGGGGGCTGTTATGGCGGTGGGAGTAATGTATTGGCGGTGGGATGGTTGTGAATGGCGGTGGGAGGGCTGTGATGGAGGTGGGGGGGGGGGCTGTGATGGAGGTGGGGTGGGGGGGCTGTGATGGCGGTGGGATGGTTGTGATGGCGATGGAGGGCTGTGTTGGCAGTGGGTGGGGGGGCTGTGATGGAGGTGGGAGTAATGTATTGGCGGTGGGATGGTTGTGAATGGCGGTGGGAGGGCTGTGATGGAGGTGGGGGGGGGGGGGTGGGATGCTGTGATGGCGGTGGGAGGGCTGTGAGGTGGGGGGAGGGGCTGTGATGGCGGTGGGGGGGCTGTGATGGCGGTGGGAGGGCTGTGATGGCGGTGTGATGCGGGGGGGGGGGGGGGGCTGTGATGGCGGTGGGAGGGTTGTGATGGAGGTGGTGGGGGGGCTGTGATGGCGGTGGGAGGGCTGTGATGGAGGTGGGGGGGGCTGTGATGGCGGTGGGAGGGTTGTGATGGAGGTGGGGGGGGCTGTGATGGAGGGGGGGGCTGTGATGGAGGGGGGGGCTGTGGTGGGGGGCTGTGGTGGGGGGCTGTGATGGAGGTGGGATGGTTGTGATGGCGGTGGGAGGGCTGTGTTGGCAGTGGGGTGGGGGGGCTGTGATGGCGGTGTGGACGGTTGTGATGGAGGTGGTGGGGGGGGGCTGTGATGGCGGTGGGGGGGCTGTGATGGCGGTGGGAGGGCTGTGATGGCGGTGGGACGGTTGTGATGGAGGTGGGGGGGGGCTGTGATGGCGGTGGGAGGGTTGTGATGGAGGTGATGGCGGTGGGAGGGCTGTGATGGAGGTGGGGGGGGCTGTGATGGCGGTGGGAGGGTTGTGATGGAGGAGGGGGGGGGGCTGTGATGGAGGGGGGGGCTGTGGTGGTGGGGGGGGGCTGTGATGGAGGTGGGATGGTTGTGATGGCGGTGGGAGGGCTGTGTTGGCAGTGGGGTGGGGGGGCTGTGATGGCGGTGGGAGTAATGTATTGGCGGTGGGATGGTTGTGAATGGCAGTGGGGGGGGCTGTGATGGAGGGGGGGGGGGGGGGGCTGTGGTGGGGGGGGGGCTTTGATGGAGGGGGGGGGCTGTGATGGAGTTGGATCTCCCATGACGGACAATTTCTCCGAATTTGGAGGTCAGTTGAACATTTTCCACTTGCCTTCCATATTATGAGTTCCACTCACAATTTCACTGTTTAAATATAAATCCCCCTGTAATACAGAAGCTTAAAGCGGATGGTTCACAAATACAAAAATATTAAAAGCCATTGGATACAAATACTGCAGCTGCTGACTTTTAATATTAGGACACTTACCTGTCCTGGAGTCCAGCGCCGTCCGCAGCAGAGGATGAGTGATCGCTCGTCACCCTGCTGCTCCCCCTCCATCCACGGTGAGGGAACCAGGAAGTGGAGCGCTGCGGCTTCACTGCCGGGTTCCCTACGGCGCATGCGCGAGTCGCGCTGCGCCCGCGATTGGCTCCAGCTGTGTGCTGGGAGCCGAGTGTTCCCAGCACACAACAGGCGGGAGACGGGATGTGATGTAATGCCCGTCTTTTGCCCGTGAATGCTGGGCCGGATGTGGGTGCAGATACGTGTCTATCTGCACCCCCCTCCCCCCTGAAAGGTGTCAATTGTGACACCGGAGGGGGGGAGTGTTCGGATCAGCGGATCTTCACTTTAGGGTGGAGATCCGCTTTAATGTATTCTAGTAAAGTTAGTCTGTAAACTAAGGTCCGTTTTGTTAGGTTGTTACAGCATTTAGATCTAGAAATAGACTGCGGCCATCTTAAGTGTGGGCATCATGAAGCCAGACTGTATGACTTCCTGGATTTCTCGCACATGCTCAGTGCTGCACAAGCAGTGTAATAGGTTTCAGTCAGGTTTGCAAGGACTGCTGGGAAACATGATGCCTGTCCCAGAAACCTTTGCAAATAGTCATGTGACTTAATAAGGAGGAGGAAGTAATGAAGGAAATTACAAGCAACAAAATAAACAAATTGTCCATTGTGAACGGTGAGATGAGGGGGTGCAGTTCAGACACACATAACAAATGGGGGGGACTCCACTTTAAGAATAGTCTGTGATGGGGGTCCTCTGACCGGGAAATGGTCTTCAGTTTAGGACTTGTGACTCGGAAAGTATTGAAGTCACCGGGGACCGGAATGCCCAGCCGGTAATGTCGCCCCCCCCCCCCCGGTATTTTCCAAAGTCGGACTGTCATGGGAGGCGTAACATTCGCTGATCGTGTTCTGGAATTCTAGGTGGACCGGGTGACCCCCCCCCCTGTGTAGCAGACATCAGTGGGATTTCATCTGCCCTCCCATCTCTGGGCCCCCCGGGATCCGTCGCTGGAGCCCATAAAATCCTCACTGAGAGCCAAAATATTCACATTCTCAGCCATGATGAGGGGGGATGTCTGACCCCCGAAACATGTTGGCCTCAAACTTCTTTTTTTTTTTTTTTTTACAATATTCAGATTACATTGCAGACCCCCCAAGGTTATCATGGTAGACTTTTTTTCCCAGGGCCCGGCGCTCTCCCACCTAACACCAAGTAACGCATGGAAAACCATTTTGTAGAGCAACCTAGGCAGGCGCCCCCCCCCCCCCCCCCCGGCTCTCTGAGGCAGGCGCCCCCCCCCCCCCCCATGGCTCTCTGAGGCAGGCGCCCCCCCCCGTGGCTCTCTGAGGCAGGCGCCCCCCCCTGGCTCTCTGAGGCAGACGCCCCCCCCCCCCCCCTGGCTCTCTGAGGCAGGCGCTCCCCCTTGGCTCTCTGAGGCAGGCGCCCCCCCCCGTGGCTCTCTGAGGCAGACGCCCCCCCCTTGGCTCTCTGAGGCAGACGAATGTAGCCACCCAGGGACGTAGAATGCGGTAGGATCACCAAAAATGAATGCTGCGGAATTAATCATTAAAAAATCGTGATCTCAATTCCTCGCCCCCCCCCCCCCCCGCCCCCCCTCCACGATCTCTATTGCAGAGTTTGCCAATTTTTTTCATATAACAAGTGGAGAGAATTATCAGCTGTCTAAAGAAAATATCCAGCAGTCTGCCAAGTTCTTATCATGAAACATTGTAACTAACTTCTTTATTAGATCAAAGGGATAAACTTCTGTGTGTAAATGCAGGAAGTATAAGTCCAAATCTTTTTCTGACACTTGTTTCTTAAAGGGCTTGTAAAGGTAATTTTTTCCCCCTAAGTCTCTTCCTTTCCCTTAGTGCAGTCCTCCTTCGCTTACCTCAGTGCAGTCCTCCTTCACTTACCTCGGTGCCGTCCTCCTTCACTTACCTCAGTGCAGTCCTCCTTCACTTACCTCAGTGCAGTCCTCCTTCACTTACCTCAGTGCAGTCCTCCTTCACTTACCTCAGTGCAGTCCTCCTTCACTTACCTCGGTGCCGTCCTCCTTCACTTACCTCAGTGCCGTCCTCCTTCACTTACCTCAGTGCAGTCCTCCTTCACTTACCTCAGTGCCGTCCTTCACTTACCTCAGTGCCGTCCTCCTTCACTTACCTCAGTGCCGTCCTCCTTCACTTACCTCAGTGCCGTCCTCCTTCACTTACCTCAGTGCCGTCCTCCTTCACTTACCTCAGTGCCGTCCTCCTTCACTTACCTCAGTGCAGTCCTCCTTCACTTACCTCAGTGCCGTCCTCCTTCACTTACCTCGGTGCAGTCCTCCTTCACTTACCTCGGTGCAGGACGGAGGAGGACGGCACCGAGGTAAGTGAAGGAGGACGGCACCGAGGTAAGTGAAGGAGGACGGCACCGAGGTAAGTGAAGGAGGACGGCACCGAGGTAAGTGAAGGAGGACGGCACCGAGGTAAGTGAAGGAGGACTGCACCGAGGTAAGTGAAGGAGGACTGCACCGAGGTAAGTGAAGGAGGACTTGCACCGAGGTAAGTGAAGGAGGACTTGCACCGAGGTAAGTGAAGGAGGACTTGCACCGAGGTAAGTGAAGGAGGACTTGCACCGAGGTAAGTGAAGGAGGACGGCACTGAGGGGAAAGGAAGAGATTTAGGGAAAAATCATTTTTCCTTTACAACCCCTTTAAATTAAAAATCAATATTTTTGGCTAGGAAATGACTCGGAACCCCCAAACATTATAAATATTTTAGGGAATAAAATGGCGATTTCTGCGATATTTTATGTCGCACGGTTTTCGCCCCGCGGTCTTCCAAATGCAATTTTTGTGAAAAATACACTTCAATAAAAAACAAAAACAACAGTAAAGTCGGCCCTTTTTTTTTTCCTATGTGAGACTCGTGACCCGCCTTTTCCATCGCGTTTCTGAGCTTCAGCCGGAATGGCGCCGCTCTGCAGCCGCCGCCTCGCTATGCAATGTTCTGGTTTTGGGTTGAAATGCTCTTCTCGGAGTCGGGGTGACAACCTTTTCTCGGGGTCCCTTTTGTAGCTTTCACAGGTTTCCTTTCCCGCCCAATACTTGTGTTTCCCGCGGTTCCCCGGCCCGGCGGCGGTGGTTGGCGGTTGTGTGACCCCCCGTGTCCTGTGTCTTGCAGGGTGACTGGATATGGAATACAATGACAAGCTGGCCAGGTTCCGCCAGGGTCACCTCAACCCTTTCAACACATCGAGAGAAGAGGAGCCCTGCGAGGACGCGGAGCGGGGGCCTTCAAAGGGTTTGTATTACCGGGGCGGGGGGAGGGGCTAACCAAATTGTATACCTGGATGGGTGGATCCATAATTGGTTACAGTGAGCGGCTCCTGCTGCCAGTCTACACGGCGCTGGGCGGTCACCTGCCCCCCTTCTATGGTGACATCTGCACGGCTTGGATTGGACCGGTTGGTCGGCCGTGACGCCTGGATGTCCCCTCCCTGCCCCCCAACTTAGAGTTATCAGAGCAAACTGCAGCCCCCCCCAATCAGAAATTTACTTATTGGGTCGATTAAGGAGACAGCCGATTGGTTGGTAGGGATTACTCCACCCATCATTGCTATTTGCTCCTCCCCATTGACCGGTGGGGCAGTTTTTAGAACATTGACCATTGTTCTTCTTTTTTTTTTTTCAGATTTCCCACCAAGATCCCCTCCCCCTCGTCCTGACCTGGAGATCCGCAACGCAGACAGAGTGATGGATCTGGGGGTCTCGGAGGACCACTTCTCCCGGCCCGTGGTAAGTCGTTTGGTTGTCCTATAGAATCGCACACAGGATGAGGACCTACCTGAACCGTCACTTCGGCACCGCCATTTATACTCCCCCCCCCCCCCAATTGGCAGTGAGGAAAGGAAGCGCCGTGTGAGCTCTGAGGTATGACTTGGAGCTTACACAGGACTGAGGACACTCCCACCTCATCACCAGGGTAGCCAATCGCCATGCAGCAACGCCGCCCTTCCATTTATGGGCATCTCAAGCTTTGTGAAGAAGGAGGAGGAGGGGACCTCCTATAGGTGGCGATCGATTTTATGGGAACAATATGAGACTTGTATGAATGGTATTTGTATTTAGAAGTTGTCGATCCTTGAAGTGAATGTGGTTGTCGATCCTTGAAGTGAATGTCGATCCTTGAAGTGAATGTCGATCCTTGAAGTGAATGTCGATCCTTGAAGTGAATGTCGATCCTTGAAGTGAATGTCGATCCTTGAAGTGAATGTGGTTGTCGATCCTTGAAGTGAATGTCGATCCTTGAAGTGAATGTCGATCCTTGATGTGAATGTCGTTGTCGATCCATGGAATGATTGTCGTTGTCGGTCCTCGAAGTGAATGTCGTTGTCGATCCTCGAAGTGAATGTCGATCCTTGAAGTGAATGTCGTTGTCGATCCTCGAAGTGAATGTCGATCCTTGAAGTGAATGTCGTTGTCGATCCTCGAAGTGAATGTGGTTGTCGATCCTTGAAGTGAATGTCGTTGTCGATCCTTGAAGTGAATGTCGTTGTCGATCCTCGAAGTGAATGTGGTTGTCGATCCTCGAAGTGAATGTGGTTGTCGATCCTCGAAGTGAATGTGGTTGTCGATCCTCGAAGTGAATGTGGTTGTCGATCCTCGAAGTGAATGTCGTCGTCGATCCTCGAAGTGAATGTGGTTGTCGATCCTCGAAGTGAATGTGGTTGTCGATCCTCGAAGTGAATGTCGTTGTCGATCCTCGAAGTGAATGTCGTTGTCGATCCATGGAATGATTGTCGTTGTCGATCCATGGAATGATTGTCGTTGTCGATCCTTGAAGTGAATGTGGTTGTCGATCCTCAAAGTGAATGTGGTTGTCGATCCTCGAAGTGAATGTGGTTGTCGATCCTCGAAGTGAATGTGGTTGTCGATCCTCGAAGTGAATGTGGTTGTCGATCCTCGAAGTGAATGTGGTTGTCGATCCTCGAAGTGAATGTGGTTGTCGATCCTCGAAGTGAATGTGGTTGTCGATCCTCGAAGTGAATGTGGTTGTCGATCCTCGAAGTGAATGTGGTTGTCGATCCTCGAAGTGAATGTGGTTGTCGATCCTCGAAGTGAATGTGGTTGTCGATCCTCGAAGTGAATGTGGTTGTCGATCCTCGAAGTGAATGTGGTTGTCGATCCTCGAAGTGAATGTGGTTGTCGATCCTCGAAGTGAATGTCATTATCGGTCCTCGAAGTGAATGTGGTTGTCGATCCTCGAAGTGAATGTGGTTGTCGATCCTCGAAGTGAATGTGGTTGTCGATCCTCGAAGTGAATGTCGTTGTCGATCCTCAAAGTGAATGTCGTTGTCGATCCTCGAAGTGAATGTCGTTGTCGATCCTCGAAGTGAATGTCGTTGTCGATCCTCGAAGTGAATGTGGTTGTCGATCCTCGAAGTGAATGTCGTTGTCGATCCTCGAAGTGAATGTCGTTGTTGATCCTTGAAGTGAATGTTTTGTCCTCTCGCTGTGTCGGTGACGCCATTTTGTTTCTATCTCAGGGTCTGTTCCTGGCGTCGGACATCCAGCAGCTGCGGCAGGCGATCGAGGAGTGTAAGCAGGTGATCCTGGAGCTGCCGGAGAATTCGGACAAGCAGAAGGACGCAGTGGTCAGACTCATCCATCTCCGGCTCAAGCTGCAGGAGCTGAAAGTGAGAGAAACTTCCTGGGGGGGGGGTAATATTTATATAAGAAGGGGACCCACTCCTTAAATCCTCCGGACCTCTTCATATCCCCCGCTGAGTCTTTTCTTCTGTCCCCTCCCCCCAATAAGGACCCCCATGAGGAGGAGCCCAACATGCGGATCATCCTGGAGCACCGATTCTACAAGGAGAAGAGTAAGAGTGTCAAGCAGATGTGTGATAAGTGCAGCACCTTCATCTGGGGCCTCATCCAGACCTGGTACACCTGCACAGGTAAGACTCCTCCCAGCAGCCCCCCGGGGGAGGGGGAGGGGGGATTTTATGTGTACCTGTCACTGGCTAGAAGAGGGAGCCGCTAAGTCCAAGATCGGAGGGGGACACAACCGGGTGGAAGCGGTGGTGGGGGGGGGGGGGGGGGTCATCATCTGTTGGTTTTTGCCTCCTGGTTGGAGTTCAGCTTTACAAATGGTTCATGTCTGTAGTTAGGATTGGAATGGGGGGGGGGGGGGGGGGTGTGTTCTATTTTCCTTCTGGTCCTCCATCGCCACTCATTAGACTCCATGCAGCCGCCAGTCAGATGGGAGGGCAGAACACGAATCTCTATCCCCCATAGGGGTGGGTGGTAAGCACATGGCCCCTGCGCTGTGCAGCGAGCACAGATCACACCAGAGGTCACAGAGAGGGTCCCCCCCCCCCTCCCCCCCCCGTCCTCCTGCAATGGCCACATAAAACCTGATGAAGCTGCATGAAATGCAGTGTTGGGGGGGGGAGGGGCGTGCACTAGTTTAAAAATAAAATAACATTAGAGCAAAACTACCTTCTATTTTGTGTAACGCGCACGCCGCTGCTCGTGTTCCTCAGGTTGTTATTATCGCTGCCACAGTAAGTGTCTGAATCTCATCACCAAGCCCTGTGTGAGGTCGAAGGTCAGTCACCAGGCGGAGTACGAGTTGACCATTTGTCCCGAAGCCGGACTGGACAGCCAAGATTATCGCTGCGCAGAGTGCCGAGCGCCAATCTCTTTACGTAAGTGGTGAGAATGAATCCTTTACATGAATGGTGTCTCGTAAGTCTGGCTCAGTTTACACACACAGCTGAATGACTCGGGGGAGGGGGGGGAGGGGGTAGGGGGGGACACTCCATTCTCTCCTCCTAGGGTCACAACTATGTCTGGAGTCTATAGGAGCTGCAATCTAGTGCTTTCCTATGAGAGCCCAGCATGTAAGACGTGGAATCCTGCTGTAATAAATGTTTGTATTTTGTATCAATGAAAAGAATTCTATTACATGTTGGGTTACAAAGTAACAAAAATAAAATCCACTACCCATCCCCCTTTTATTGCAATCTACAATGATCAGCCAATGATGATTGAGTATTTTTTTAATGAGCACAATTTCACAGATTTTTCCATTTAACTTAAAGTGGCATTCCGGCAAAAAAACAATATTAAAAGTCAGCCGCTACAAATTCTGCCGCTGGTGACTTTTTTTTTTAATATATGGACACTTACCTGTCCAGGGCGCACCCGCCACGTCGGCACCCAAAACGGATCTGTCCCTCGGCTCTCAGGTGGAGGTGCCGCCATCTTCGGCAAGTTATTCCCTAGGGTCTCTGCTAAAATATATACAGCGGAACCTCAGATTACGAATATAATCCATTCCAGGAGAACGCTTGTAATCCAAAGCACTCGCATATCAAAGTGAGTTTCCCCATAGAAATCAATAGAAACAAAAATAATTTGTTCTTCATTGACTTTAATGGCATGCAATACCGCATGCAGCCAGAGGTGGGGGGGGGGCACTGGAGAGCCTCGGAAACAGACAAAAAGGCCAGAAGACACCTCGGAGTTACGATTTTTTTTTAAATACAGTGCTCGTATTGTGAAACGCTTGTTAACCATACTACTCGCCATCCGAGGTTCCACTGTATAATGTTTGGGGGTTCCAAGTAATTTTCTAGCAAAAAAAAAATATTGATTTCTTTTTTTTTTTTACTTGGGAAACGACAAGTGTCAGAAAAAGAATTGGACTTAAACTTTCTGCATTTACACAGAAGTTTTGATCCAAGATTGAAGTTAGTTACAATGTTTCCTGTTATAAACTTGGCAGACTGCCGGATATTTTCTTTGGACAGCTGATAATTCTCTCCACTTGTTATATGAGAAGAATCGACAATCTCTGCATTGGAGATCGTCGGGGGGGGGGTAGTTGAACCGAGATCACGATTGTTTAACGATTAATTGTGCAGTTCTACTTCTGGGACCTGTGTGTGTGTGGGGGGGGGGGGGGGGGGGCGCGGACGTGGCGTAGGTCACCACAGTGATCTATGCCTGGAAGTGGGAGAAAATACCTGGATTACACAAGTATCTGCCCCCCCCCCCCCCCCTGAAAGGTGCCAAATGTGACACCGGAGAGGGGGAGGGTTCCATTTTTGGGTGGAACTCCGCTTTAAATAAATCTTAATGTCTGTGTGCTGATCAGAGTACTTCATTTATCTGTGTTGCCATTTGATGAGCATTGAGGCGATCTCAGAAATTGAACCGATCCCATTTATTCCTCAATGGATCCCGATATTTCCTGCGCCAGTGAGGGGTAAAACTTTCCTGCCCGCAGAGTGAAGGATCAGAGCCGCCTCCCCTCCAATGTGCGGCTTCAGATGTACCGGTTCTAAAGTCTGGCCATTGCTGTAAATTTAACACAAAGTCGTTCTTCGAAGGGAAAGTCGGCACTTCGGTTTGATCCACAAAATATAAAAATCCTTTATTATAAATGGGGACAATACAATGAAATCCACAGGGAAAGGCCGACGCGTTTCGGCGATTCTGGGCCTTATCATGACTGCCATGTCCCGAGAGGCGAAACGCTTTTGAATTTTCCTGTGGACTTTCTTCTATTGTCCCCTTTTTTTATTTGTTTGTATCTTTTGCAGATCATATCAAAGTGTCGGTTTTCCTTCTTGGGATCCTTTCCTGCCTCTTAGATGGGAAAATGGGGCCAATCGTTGGTTTTCCCAAAGCATAACTTATGGCCCTCTGAGCAAAAACGTCCACCAATATGACATCAAAAAAATCCTTTTTTAAACATCTTAGCAGACTTTGATCAGATTGTCAGATGTGTGTATCTGCAAGTTTACAACATTAAACTTTACATTTCCTTTAAAGCGGGGGTCCCCCAACCCCCCCGGGCTGCAGACTGGTGCCGGCCCAAGGCCTGCAGAGAGCCAGACGCACAGCAGGGGTTGGCTTCAGGCAGAGCGAGCCTGCACTACCACCCTCCGACCACCAGATGGCGCCCCCTTCTCCTAGAATCACTATTCCCTTCCCTCTCTGTGCTCACAAAGAAGAGGAAGGAGGAGGGCCAGATATGGGGGGGGGGGGGGCAGGATCTCATTGAGCACTGCACTGGTCTTTTTTTTCTAAGATGGAGGGGTTCAGGGGAAGACTGACAACTCATGGGGCCCCCGGGCAATAGAAGATTATGGGGCCCCCGGGCTTACAGATGGCCACCATGCCAGGAGGCAGTACAGAGGCGGGGCAGCTAAAATCTCAGGATTTTCACATCAAAAGCATGTCGGTTTCGGACATATCAGGGACAGATGTGAAAAAAAACCCACAGATTTATACATACTGTCCCTGGTTTTACTGAGCCTGGCAACCCTGATGGGGCCCCCCAGTGGCATGGGGCCCTCGGGCAGTGCCCGGGTGCCTCAATGGTCAGTCCGCCCCTGGAGGGGTTCTGTAGTCCCCAGAGATAGCTAGAGGCAGAGTGCAGAACATCTTAGAAGTTCACTAGGTTTGTGGAAGGATCAAAGGGTATTATTTTTTTCACTTATCAAACTGATATAAGAAAACCTTTTCAATGGTGTATTTACCACAACAAATGGACAATATGTCTATGAAGCTCGTTGTTGGGGGGGGGGGTTGCTTTGTCTTTAATTGTAACACAGTAGCCTAGAGCAGTGATGAGGAACCTCGGCACCCCAGATGTTTTGGAACTACATTTCCCATGATGCTCCACCACACTTCAGAGTGCCTGAGCATCATGGGAAATGTAGTTCCAAAGCATCTGGAGTGCCGAGGTTCACCATCACTGTCCTAGAACATTCCCTGTCTGTATAGAAAGTGCTCTTGTGCTCCTGTTTATGTGTCTTGGCTTTTTTTTTTTTTATGTGCGCAGGAGCGTCGTCCAGCGAGGCCCGCCAGTGCGATTATACTGGGCAGTATTACTGCAGCAACTGTCACTGGAACGACCTCGCTGTCATTCCGTCCCGCGTTATCCACAACTGGGACTTTGAGCCGAGGAAGGTGAGAATGGGGGGAGGGGCTACAATACTGACTGCTGGAGATGCATGCACGCTGTATGGCCAAGGGGTCACATGGTCCACATACCCGGAAGTACCAGATATTTCTATTCTTCCAGTAGCCACTGGGTGGAGGTGAGGGGGCGGTCTCTATTGAACATTGGTGAAATCCGGGGGGGGGGGGGGGTCTCTGTCTATAGATGGAATATATAATATATAATTTTTTTTGCTTCCACTACAACATGTCTTCTCCCCTCCCCCCAGGTGTCGCGGTGCAGTATGCGCTACCTCGCTCTGATGGTAAACCGGCCGGTGCTGAAGCTGCGGGAGATTAACCCTTTACTTTTTAACTATGTGGAGGAACTGGTGGAGATCCGGGTAAGTCGCACCGAGGGTGTCAGGAGACGGGAGGTGTGTGTCGGCCAAACCTTGGAGGTTGGTGAGGGGGAAGGGAACTCCGGGATTAGTAACGCTGCTTCCCTATTTGAAGACTGGGGCCATTGGGTGGGCAGCCAGGGACGCGGAAAACAGATGGCAGGAGTTTCTCCATGGTGTCACTGGTGTGTGTGTGTTTATACAAACATACATACATACATTATATAATACATACATATATAATGTATGTGTGTGTGTGTATACATAGTGTCATTTTTTTTTTATATATTTATTGTGTTTTATATACATATTAGGGAGGCACCAATACCATTTTATTTTTGTTAACACCAAGTGCTTATACTGATACCTATTGCCCAGGAAGAGTAGGTAGGAGGGTTTGGGGGTGGTTGATGGGTAAGGCTGGGGGGGGGGAGAGGTGTAAGTGAGGGGGGGGGGGGTTAAGACAGAATTGTGGGGGTGGGAGAGTTGGGATGTAAAAGGCAGAAGCGTGTCCAAGCAGAGCGCCATCGCGCCCTCCAGTGGCTATCGCATGAAATGACGCACAGGCATGTGGTTTTGTGCAATAGAGGATACTACCGCAGTATATATGCGATGGGTGGTTGGGAAGTCGTTACGCAACACTTTCAGGTCTGGTGCCCCTCCGACTCTGAGACTGGACAGTGAAAAGAGAAGCAGCAGACTGTCTCACTCTGCCCACTCCTCCTAGCAGCAGTTTCCTTGTTGGCACATGAGCATTGCAGTACTGCTGATCCTTGCGCTGCTTCTTCCTCTCCCAGAGAGGGTCTGAGCTCTGCTGTACAGGGATTGCAGGGGGCTGATGATGCATTGAACACATAGACGCCTCCTCTGTTTTTATATCTGCATTGAGTTCAAACTCCTCTCAGTGATTGAAAATGAAGTCTGATTAATTTCCTCCACCCGGGGGCGCTGTGACTAGTCGCAGACTCTGTGGGCGGAGTTACCGCTCAGTCGGTTCATATATCTCGTCTTTATCCAACAGAAGCTTCGTCAGGACATCCTTCTCATGAAGCCGTACTTCATCACCTGCAAGGAGGCCATGGAGGCCCGGCTGCTGCTACAGGTCAGGAAAGGGTTCATGCTCTAAGTGGATAGCGGTGCTGGGGGGGTCCCGGGTTCACGTCCTACAGGGGGTGCTATCCGCATGGAGTTTGTTGTTCCTGTGTGTGGGGGCGGGGTTACCCCTAGAATCTGAAGATATACAGACAGTTTAAAAAATGAGAACCAATCCCTGACAGGCATTTGTAATGGTCTGTTATAAGACGGCACACATGTCAGACACAAGGTCTGAATCCGGCCCGCCGGGCTTCGTCATGTGGCCCCTCCCACCCAGTTTTGCAGCTGAAACGTGGCGGGGCTGAGGCACACTATGCATAGCGCACCCCTGAACCCCACACTATATACAGGTGAGTCCCTCTATATTGGACACGCCACAATTCTCATACTTCGCTCTGTATATCACCAGAATAAAATGAAAAGGAAACAATCTGAAGTTCTGACTTTCAGATTTATTTCAAGGGGGTGGAACATAAATATCAAGTACAAATTTTTAGGAACTGCACAGCCCCCCCCCCCCCTATTTTCAGGGTCTGAAATGTAATTTGAACAAATTAATACAATCATAAATAAAATGTTGATTTGTAATATTTTGTTGGGAATCCCTTTAATGGCAATGAGTGTCTGAAGTCTGGAGCCCACGGACATCCCCAGAGACCGGCTTTCCTTCTTTTTGATGCTTTGCCCGGCTTCTACCTGCCGCCGGCTTCAGTTGTTCTTTGTTTCTGGCTCTTTAGTTTTGCCTTCAGCAAGTGAAATGCTCAGTTGGGATGAAAGTTAGGAGATTCGGCCATTGCAGAATACTCCACTTCTTTTCCTTCAGAAGCTCACACCTGGCCATGAAACCGCTTTCCATTCAATTGTACAATAACTTTCGGTCCCTTGAAAAAGGGGGAGTGGCTATTCTTAAGAACTGTCATTTCTAAACCCTTCCCCCGATTTGGATTTACAGACCCTCAAATTACACCCGAGAGTGTGACCTTTCACACCACATCCATTATATAGCTAGAGCTTGAATATGTTTTGGTAAATACCTGAAAAATACTAAAATTGTGCCTGTGTCCAAATATATATATATATATATATATATATATATATATATATATATATATATATATGCGCCTTGTGCCGTCCCGCGCCTTGTGCCGTCCCGCGCCTTGTGCCGTCCCGCGCCTTGTGCCGTCCCGCGCCTTGTGCCGTCCCGCGCCTTGTGCCGTCCCGCGCCTTGTGCCGTCCCGCGCCTTGTCGTGGCTCACACGTTGTTCTTTCTGCAGCTACAAGACCGTCAGCACTTTGTGGAGAACGACGACATGTACTCTTTGCAGGATCTCCTGGATGTCAGCAGCTCGCGGCTCAGCTGCTCTCTGACCGACATTCACACCATGTTTGCAAAGCACATCAAGCTGGACTGCGAGGTGAGAGCAATGTGGAAAATGGCTCTAATGTGAGCGTGGGGGAGGGGGTGAGGCTTCCAATAGATGTGGGAATTATTCTGTTTGTCTTTTCCACAGCGCTGTCAGGCGAAGGGCTTCGTATGTGAGCTGTGCAAGGAGGGCGACATTCTCTTCCCATTCGATAGTCACACGTCTGTGTGCCAGGAATGTGCTGCTGTGTTCCACAGGTGAGACCCAACTGTGACGTCCGTATTCTGGGGGTCAAGGCCTGGATCTGGTCACCCTCCTTAACCCCCCCCCGTGGTACCTAATGTTCCCGATTGTGATATCAGCTGCCCACCTCTCCAGCAATCAGAGAAAGCCTTGTACTCCTTTATATAATACAAAGTTTCCTGTAAATGGCTGAGCAGCTCCCAGACTGACTGTCTGTTGTGGGAAGGGGAAGTCGGCGCACTGCCGCCGTAACACAGCGCTGTATACTGTACAAAGGTGATATAGATAGATATCTATCTATCTATCTATCACATGCGCACACACACATACAGGTGATACGGAGCTGTATACTGTACAGAGCTGATAGATGTATATACAGGTGATACGGAGCTGTATACTGTACAGAGCTGATAGATGTATATACAGGTGATACGGAACTGTATACTGTACAGAGCTGATAGATGTATATACAGGTGATACGGAGCTGTATACTGTACAGAGCTGATAGATGTATATACAGGTGATACGGAGCTGTATACTGTACAGAGCTGATAGATGTATATACAGGTGATACGGAGCTGTAAACCATTGCATTGATTAGTAAAGGAAATATTGTGTCTGGGCCAGTTTAGTTCAAAGGAACCATTTAAAGTTCTAATATTCCTGGAGTTACACTTTAATCCTTCCCCACTCTATATATACACTCACACACCTTAATATTTAGTTCCATGTACAGATCTCTTTAAACAAACCTTCTTCTTTACTTTTATAACAGGGACTGTTATTACGACAATTCCACCAGCTGTCCGCGCTGCTCCAGGATGAACCTTCGCAAACAGGTGCAGGAGGAGGGAGAAGAGCCACGGCAGTGATCTCGGGGGCCTCCCCCAATCCTAGGACGACGTTGGGGGGGGTGGAGGTGGCGCCACGATGGACGACGTTGCGGGTCCAATGATACATTCCAGACTGAGGCTCTCTGGTCCGCTCCATTATCACACGACCCCTCTGGACCTCTCCACTCTTCTACTGTCCATGTACGTCTTCAGAGGCCTTATTGCCTCCACATGGGTGGCAATCCAGTAGCAGAATTTGTTCTGAGGGCAAATACAAGACTTCTTCCTTTCCATGTCTGGCCTCTGGTTGGAGGTTCTTACCTGCACTGCCAAGGAGGACTCTGGTGAACCCCAAAACCTTTGAACCTGGTATGCTTGGGTGTGTCAAAGTGAACCCAACGCAGAGAAGACATAAGATGCCATCCATACCTCCCAGGTCCTGATCCAGCAAAGTAGGAGGTGTTTCCTGGCACCTTATGACGACGCCCTTTGGGTTTGTGTTGATTGGTGTCGGTTTGAATTCAGTAAATGTATTGATTGGTGCCCTTGCCCTCCCGCCCTTCATTCAACCTGCTTGAGGGAGGAAATGACAACCAGTCCATCAGCACCGCTCCAAAGACCCCCTTCATCCTAAGACCCTCTTCATCCTCGCTGTGCCTTCAAATACCATCTTTCTCAAAGCCGACCAGCGCTGGTCCTCCTGTTCCTCTTTTCTGTATCCCATTTGGCCCCACTTTTTACAAAGTCTCATGTGAGATCCTTTTCAATACAGAAGAGGAGAAATCGCGTTAAAAGAACCGTTTAGCAGCTGGAAAAACAAAGGCTGATGCTATGAAAGTCGGCTAAAACAGTGGGGTAGATTCATGTAGATCAGCGGATCTTTTGATCCGCGTGATCTATCTTTTTTACGATCCGCCTGCGCCAGTTTTTGAGGCAAGCGCTGTATTCAGAAAGCACTTGCCTCATAAGTAGCCCTGGCGGATCGTAAATCCCCCGGCGGAATGCAAATTCCGTGGCTAGGGGGAGTTTACTATTTAAATCACGCGCGTCCCCGCGCCGATCGTACTGCGCATGCGCCGCCGGCTAAATTTCCCAGCGTGCATTGCTTTAAATGACGTCGCACGGACGTCATTGTTTTCGACGTTAACGCTATTAACGTATTGCCGTATTCTTGGACGACTTATGTAAACGACGTAAAAAATTCAAAACTCGACGCGGGAACGACGGCCATACTTAACATAGGATCCGCCGCACTTACCCCGCATATATCAGGGGTAACGATCCGCTGGAAAAAGCCGAACGCAAACGACGTAAAAAAAAAGCGACGGCCGGGCATTCGGTTCTGAATCGACGGTTCTCCTCATTTGCATATTCGTTGCGTATAATAACAGAAGCGCCACCTAGCGGACGGCGGGAGAATGCAGCCTAAGATCTGACAGTGTAACTCACTTACACCAGTCGGCTCTAAGGGAGATCTATGCGGAACCTGATTCGAGGAATCAGCCGCATAGATCCGAACGTCGGATCTCACAGATCCGACGGTGTATCAGTAGATACACCGTCGGATCTCTATGTGAATCTACCCCCTTGTCTTATAATTGCATGCGAACAGCAGCCAAAAAGAAAGTGAATCCTCTGAAATGTAAACCAGAGGAAGGGAAAAAACGTATAAATTCCGATGTGCTACAAAGAAAACCTTCCTTTCCGAGGGGTTTGTCTCACATCTTCTATGGAAATATTCACATCCATTTTTATCTTTTGTGCCTCTAGAAACAATCCCAGCTTTTTGTTGCAGTGTAATCACTGGGGGAGGGGAGATTAAGGAAATGCTGCTTTGTACCCGCAGCAGACTCATGACATCATCGCAGCCTAGGGCACAGCCTCTGGACTGGAGATGAAGGATGGCTTCTCAAGGGTTGGAGGCGGAGCTTCTCTGAGAAATGACACCTATGCTGTACATTGGGACACGCCCAGGATTTATTCATGAAGACTTCACAGTTACCGAAAAAGTTCACTTTATCTATTTTGCATTAATATTGTAATTATTCCTGGTGGGCGTCGCTGCGAGTGATGTCATCACCATGGAAACCAGTATATGAACCATGCATGGGACATCGCTGAGTCCACCGGACCCGCCCCGGCCAATGATTGGCTTTATGATTTCCTGTTCTGGAATTTGGGGACTTTTACATAAAATTCAAGTTTTATTTATATTAGAGAATGAGAGAAATGTCCGATCCGCCATGAGACCCCCCGTGTACATTTTATTTCTAATAAGAATGGAAATGATCATCTCTTTGTACATTTATTGTATTTATTGTCAGAAAATATAAACGGCTCCAACACTACAAAATATCCTGATGGGTTTTATTGTTCCCAGTCTGAGCTCCTCCCTCCTTCATCCGATTATTTCTCCATCTTACTGTTATCACAATAATGGTGTACGACTGTGTCCCTCGAAAATAAGAATAAACAAAAATACTACGCTTAAGTGAAAAACTGCGACTAAAAAATGTTATACTACACCAGGGATCCTCAAACTACGGCCCTCCAGCTGTGTCGGAACTACAAGTCCCATGAGGCATTGTAAAACTCTGACATTCACAGACATGACTAGGGCATGATGGGAATTGTAGTTCCTGAACAGCTGGAGGGCCGTAGTTTGAGGACCCATGTACTACACCAAACAAGCTAATGAATGGAAAAAAGTCGTCCTAATAAGGTGCAATTGAATGTGATACACTGTGGCCAGCGTGACTAAGTGCAAGCCGTAAATAACCTTTTTTGGGAAAAAGACAGCACACAATTATGTATAGAACATAATCACTTATAAAGTCCAGAATAATGGTATATAGAAAAATGGTCATAGAAGATAATCTCCCAGGTGAAAATGGGGTCCCATAACCAATCCAAGGAAAAAGTGATGAGAGAAGCACTTCCACCAAGATCAAACCGGAAAAGGAACGATCTCTAAATTATAGGAGATCAAAAACGGCGTACAAGATGGTATCCTCAAACGTATCTCCAACCCAGGACAATCGCATGGCAGATGGTCTCAATCAAATGCCAGCAAGGAATATAGATGGGAAGGAAGAAAGAACTCGCATCGTATAAAATCCCATGACTACGTCCCCTTCGAGACGAAACGTAGGGAGGCGACGTTCTGACATCACCGCGTTCAGTGCTCAGACCCGGGGCTGCATGTTTGGAGAGACGGCCGGCTTGTTTTATATTGAAGATGCCTTTCATCTACTGACTTGATGTAAGTGCAAATCTGTTTTTTTACTATTGAATAAATCAAAGGATTTTATACTACGAGTATGCGCGTTCCTTCCCATCTATATTCCTTGCTGGCATATTGATTGAGACCATCTGTCATGCGATTGTCCTGGGTTGGAGATACGTTTGAGGATACCATCTTGTACGCCGTTTTTGATCTCCTATAATTTAGAGATCGTTCCTTTTCCGGTTTGATCTTGGTGGAAGTGCTTCTCTCATCACTTTTTCCTTGGATTGGTTATGGGACCCCTTTTTTCACCTGGGAGATTATCTTCTATGAACATTGTTCCTATATATACCATTATTCTGGACTTTATAAGTGATTATGTTCTATACATAATTGTGTGCTGTTTTTCCCCCCCAAAAAATGTCACTCATTGACAATTTGGATGTTCACAGTCACTATATTTACGGCTTGCACTTAGTCACGCTGGCCACAGTGTATCACATTCAATTGCACCTTATTAGCGCAATTTTTTTTTTCCCATTTATTCCCCCAAAAATAAGACTTACCGTTGTTTTCCAGGAGGGCTGCAATATAAGCCCTAGTTTTAAAATGCTTGTAAAATCCTACAATCCACTCTATTACAGTATTATATAATGTACAATGTGTGTGCCTCTGTAATATAATTGTGGGGAAGAGATCTCCGAGGATCACAGAAGTGCAGAGCAGCGATATAATGGAGGTATTTGACACAATTACAGAAACGCACACACATTGTACATTATATACTCCTGTAATAGAGGGGATTAGAGGATTTTACAAGCATTTTAACTCACACCAGGGATTCCTGACAGGCAGGGAGGGGGAGAGAAGACAGCACATTACATGGCAAGACCTCCCCTGAAAATAAGCCCTACTGTGTCTTACCAAAATGAATATAAGACCCCGGCTTATTTCCAGGGAAACACAGTAATTGTGGACTTCTGACTGTCATATCAATGAGATTGATGGAAATCCCATCCCAAAATCATGGAGAATAATATGGAGTTGACCTCCCCTTCAGGCCGGGTTCACACCATTGTGAATTGGACGTGGGTTCTTTGCATCCAATTCGCAATAGCAGGAGATTATGACCGTCTCTCCATGGAGTCAGTTCACATATATCCTCAGCGGATCTGGTGCGTTTTGCACAAAAATGATGTGCGTCTTTTTGTCTGTTTCCGGTCTGAATTCAGCCCAAAATTCAGTGAACCCGAACCCCCCCCCGGATCAATTCACTAAGAATGCAACCCCCTCTCTCGGGACTCTTCGGGGTAAGACCGCGCTATATTAAGATACCTCTCAACTCTCTCCCCTGATTTGCTAACTGATTTTAATTGACAGCCGCGGGAGCCAATGGCGCTGCTGCTGTGTCTCTGCCAATCAGGAGGGGTGGCTAAGACACTCGTGGACATTGCTGGAGAGAGATGGGGTTCAGGTAAGTAATTGGGGGGGGGGGGGTGCACACAGAAGGTTTTTTTATCTTAATACACAGAATTCACCTTCTGACTTTACAACAAGAAAACAAGAGAAGTGATCAATGCAATTAGTTTATTTTCAAATTATTTTTATATTCTTCATACAATCATCTCATTGGTCTTTATATTCATTAGAAACTTAAAAGAGAAGAATGTTTTTTGTTTTTCATATTCATACTTACCTAGGCGAGCTGTTCTGGCTGGGGGTTAGTCAGCCTGCCCCCCCCCCCTCCCTTGGGACTACATCCCTGCAGGGAGACGCTGTGAACGTTCACAGGATGTAGTCCCAAAGGAAGGGGGGGAGCACGCTGACTAACCCCCGGCCAGAACGGCTCGGATTATGGGGGCAAGCTTCCTGAGGAGGAACAGGAAGTGAGAAATTCAGACAAAGAAAAAAAAAACATTTAGGTGGGAAATGGAAGGAAGAGGTAAGTGAACCCCCAATGCACGAGATTAAAGGAACCGATTTAGAAAAAACAAAACAAAAAAAATAAACTTTTACAACCCCTTTAAGAATGGGCTCAGGCGTGTTCGCAACTCCACATGCACTAATCACAGGTAGTGATACATCTCCCCCTCCACAGCTGCACCCATCAGGAAATGTCTCGCTGCCTATGATTAGTGCTGTGTAGTTTCAGCTTCCTGGCGGGCACGTGGAGTTGCGGGCACACCTGAGCCCATCCTTACTGTCAATCAGCATCTCTCTGCTCTCCCCCCCCCCCCGATCGCTGTGCTGTGAAGGGGGCGGGGAACTGAGAGGCTGAGTGAGACAGGTGTCAGTCCAGGCACCTGGTGGATCCAGACTGTATTGTCGGGATATGACCCGATGCCTGGACTGATTCCAGTGACGTCAGCAGAGACTTCAGCCCGCTCTCTGCTGAAAACGGGTCACAGGAGTGCGAAAATAATTTCACTCCTGTGATCCTTAGGAGAAGCCCGGCCAAATGGGATCAAGCTGGACTTCCTCCCCCCACACATCACTGACTTGGAAATATAACAAATGTTTATCAGTAGCAAAAAAACAAAAACAAACACAGGTTGACAATAGGAGGCTCCATTTCTCTATCCTGATTGGTTCCCTGAAGCGTGTCACTGCCCCTCCCCCCTCCACACACAGCCAGTTGAGGCTCCATTTCTCTATCCTGATTGGTTCCCTGAAGCGTGTCACTGCCCCTCCCCCCTCCACACACAGCCAGTTGAGGCTCCATTTCTCTATCCTGATTGGTTCCCTGGTGATACCAGAAGCGTGTCACTGCCCCTCCCCCCCTCCACACACAGCCGGTTGAGGTCCATTTCTCTATCCGGATTGGTTCCCTGGTAATACCAGAAGCGTGTCACTGCCCCTCCCCCCCTCCACACACAGCCGGTTGAGGTCCATTTCTCTATCCGGATTGGTTCCCTGGTAATACCAGAAGCGTGTCACTGCCCCTCCCCCCCTCCACACACAGCCGGTTGAGGTCCATTTCTCTATCCGGATTGGTTCCCTGGTGATACCAGAAGCGTGTCACTGCCCCTCCCCCCCTCCACATACAGCCGGTTGAGGTCCATTTCTCTATCCTGATTGGTTCCCTGGTGATACCAGAAGCGTGTCACTGCCCCTCCCCCCTCCACACACAGCCGGTTGAGGTCCATTTCTCTATCCTGATTGGTTCCCTGGTGATACCAGAAGCGTGTCACTGCCCCTCCCCCCCTCCACACACAGCCGGTTGAGGTCCATTTCTCTATCCTGATTGGTTCCCTGGTGATACCAGAAGCGCGTCACTGCCCCTCCCCCCCTCCACACACAGCCGGTTGAGGTCCATGAGGCTCCGCCTTAACCACAGCCGCTGGTCCTTCTCCAGCATGATCATTTGGGCGCTGTGGCGGTTGCCTCGGCACTGTTCCAGCTGCTTGCAGTTTATGTAATGAAGCTCCCGGCACTGGGCACAGCGGTAATGGGGTAACTTCCCCGGCTCTAAGCAGATGTGCAGCGTATATTTCTTACCCTCTTCCTGCATCACGGCTTCCCGCTTCTTCAGAGGAGTCAGCTGAGTGACCGGATGGCTGGAGCTCTTACACACCGCCAGCCGCGGACAGGAAGAGCTGTGGAGGAGGCGGCACTCCGCACAACATTGCTCCAAAGATCCGTCTGCGTACACACAGTCATGCATGGTAAGTTCAGCCTGTGCCCGAAACGCGTAGCCCGCGTCCTCTCCATGGGAGAGGAGTTCTCCTTTCCTCCCAGTTCTTTCCCTACATCGCCCATTGACATGCTGGTCCCAGGTCTCGTGGCAATGGTCGCAGAATTTGGGTCGGTACAATTCTTCTCCAACTTGATTCGAGTCACAACTTTTAGGCACTTCCACGGTGGGAGGAGATTTGGGAACTTCCTGGACGAGTTTCTGCAGCCTCTCCATACACGCAGCTTCTCCTCTCCAGGTCTTCCTCTCCCGGATGAGGTCGGCTCCGTTCACCAGCTCAGGTCCGGACATGAGGACGATGTCGGCCAAAATGCGACATTCCAACTGACCGGCAAGGAAGCCGAGGGCCGCCGTACACAGCGCGTGCGCTAGAGGCGGGGAACGGAGAGTCAGGCAAGCCCCGCCTTCCTGCGCTTCGTACCCCAATTTACCGAGAGACAGAAATATTCCATCCTGAGAGAACGCCGGCTCCAGAAGGTGAATGTAATGTCCGGAGTAGGTCTGTAGGGGGAGACAAAGGAGATTTCATGTAATGATAGAAAACTTCAGGAGAAAAAAAAAACACATTCAATCCGGATCCCCAAAATATCACACAGAGGGGTCAGGCTCCTGGGGTCTCCCATTCATTCACACAATGAAGATAGACAGCCAGCGACCCGAGACATCCAAATAGATTGGTCTTCATTTACTAGAGGGATATCACAGGATAAAACTAAAACATAAAGCTTACAGGTTTCAGCCGCAAGGTATTAGACATATCTAAGACTAAGGCCTTACAGACGAAACCTGTAAGCTGTTCATAGCTAAGACTAAGGCCTTATGGACAAAACCTGTAAGCTGTTCATAGCTACGACTAAGGCCTTATGGACGAAACCTGTAAGCTGTTCATAGCTAAGACTAAGGCCTTACAGACGAAACCTGTAAGCTGTTCATAGCTACGACTAAGGCCTTATGGACGAAACCTGTAAGCTGTTCATAGCTAAGACTAAGGCCTTACAGACGAAACCTGTAAGCTGTTCATAGCTACGACTAAGGCCTTACAGACGAAACCTGTAAGCTGTTCATAGCTACGACTAAGGCCTTATGGACGAAACCTGTAAGCTGTTCATAGCCAAGACTAAGGCCTTATGGACGAAACCTGTAAGCTGTTCATAGCTAAGATTAAAGGCCTTACGGACGAAACCTGTAAGCTGTTCATAGCTACGACTAAGGCCTTATGGACGAAACCTGTAAGCTGTTAATAGCCAAGACTAAGGCCTTATGGACGAAACCTGTAAGCTGTTAATAGCCAAGACTGAGGCCTTATGGACGAAACCTGTAAGCTGTTCATAGCTACGACTAAGGCCTTATGGACGAAACCTGTAAGCTGTTCATAGCTACGACTAAGGCATTATGGACGAAACCTGTAAGCTGTTCATAGCTACGACTAAGGCCTTACAGACGAAACCTGTAAGCTGTTCGTAGCTTTGCCTAAGGCCTTACGGCAGAAATGCGTAGGAGGTTCATAGATATGGCTTAAAGTGGTTCTAAAGCCTTAAGGTTTTTAACTCTAATTCATGAAGGTGAAAAACCTGCCCTGCAAAACCCCTTCCAGCCCCCCCCCCCCACACACTTACCTGAACCTGATCCAATCCAGCAATGGGCACGAGAGCAGCAGCAGCTCTTGCCACTGTCTCCCTGCTCCTTGGCAGGGTTGATATTAGCGGAAGCCATTGGCCCCCCAATGCTCTCAAATGCTGTGCTTGGTGGGGGCGGGGCTGAGCCTACCACTCGGTGTCAATAGGCGCAGGCAGAGAGGCTTGGGAGCGATGCACGCATGGGTGCCCCTATGGAAAGCCGCTTTCCATGGGGGCACTTGCCACAGAGGAGGAGCCTGCTGGTTTTTTTTGATCCCCTCGCTAAAAATAAATAAATGACCGAAAATTCTGAAAAAAAAAATGGTTTATGGTTCGTTGAAAACTTTCCAAACAGGAAATTTTTCTTCTTCATTGAACCGATGGGCACTGATATGGGCACTGGTGGGGCTGCACTGATAGATCCTGGTAGGCGCCACTAATCAGGAGGCACAGATAGATCCTGGTAGGCGCCACTAATCAGGAGGCACGGATAGATCCTGGTAGGCGCCACTAATCAGGAGGCACGGATAGATCCTGGTAGGCGCCACTAATCAGGAGGCACGGATAGATCCTGGTAGGCGCCACTAATCAGGAGGCACGGATAGATCCTGGTAGGCGCCACTAATCAGGAGGCACTGATAGATCCTGGTAGGCGCCACTAATCAGGAGGCACAGATAGATCCTGGTAGGCGCCACTAATCAGGAGGCACGGATAGATCCTGGTAGGCGCCACTAATCAGGAGGCACAGATAGATCCTGGTAGGCGCCACTAATCAGGAGGCACGGATAGATCCTGGTAGGCGCCACTAATCAGGAGGCACAGATAGATCCTGGTAGGCGCCACTAATCAGGAGGCACGGATAGATCCTGGTAGGCGCCACTAATCAGGAGGCACAGATAGATCCTGGTAGGCGCCACTAATCAGGAGGCACGGATAGATCCTGGTAGGCGCCACTAATCAGGAGGCACAGATAGATCCTGGTAGGCGCCACTAATCAGGAGGCACGGATAGATCCTGGTAGGCGCCACTAATCAGGAGGCACAGATAGATCCTGGTAGGCGCCACTAATCAGGAGGCACGGATAGATCCTGGTAGGCGCCACTAATCAGGAGGCACAGATAGATCCTGGTAGGCGCCACTAATCAGGAGGCACAGATAGATCCTGGTAGGCGCCACTAATCAGGAGGCACAGATAGATCCTGGTAGGCGCCACTAATCAGGAGGCACGGATAGATCCTGGTAGGCGCCACTAATCAGGAGGCACGGATAGATCCTGGTAGGCGCCACTAATCAGGAGGTGCAAATACCTGTCTTAGACAGCGGAGGTTCCATTTTTGTGTGGACCTCGGCTTTATATCAGACAATGGGAGATCTCACTCACCTTTATGGTATGAAACTCCTTTCTCCAAGGAGTGAAATAAAGATGGAGGGCGGCCTGCTCCAGGGCCTGGAAGGCACCAGCCATACGGTTCAGGGAGGAGAGGAGATCTGATTGGTCCCGGAGGCCCTCAGCAATCAAGGAGAAGGCGTCGTTGTGGAGAGCGTTGTGCAGGTCGGGATCTTCCAGGATTCTCCGTCTCACCGTCTCCACCAGATCAGTGTCAGGAGCCCCGCCCCCCTGAGAGGAGGCAACCAGCAGCCAAGACTTGTACTGAGACAGCAAGGAGTCCATCCTGAGACATGAGAGAGAGAGGCAACGGAGGAGACGTGAGAGAGAGACAACGGAGGAGACGTGAGAGAGAGAGAGAGACAACGGAGGAGACGTGAGAGAGAGAGAGAGACAACGGAGGAGACGTATGAGAGAGAGAGAGAGAGAGAGAGAGAGAGAGAGAGAGAGAGAGAGAGAGAGAGAGACAACGGAGGAGACGAGAGAGAGAGGAGAGAGAGAGAGGCAACGGAGTAGAGAGAGAGAGAGAGAGAGGCGAGAGAGAGAGGAGAGAGAGAGAGGCAACGGAGGAGACGAGAGAGAGAGGCAACGGAGGAGACATATGAGAGAGAGAGAGAGAGAGGCAACGGAGGAGACATATGAGAGAGAGAGAGAGAGAGGCAACGGAGGAGACATATGAGAGAGAGAGAGAGAGAGGCAACGGAGTAGACGAGAGAGAGAGAGGCAACGGAGGAGACATATGAGAGAGAGAGAGAGAGGCAACGGAGGAGACATATGAGAGAGAGAGAGAGAGAGAGAGGCAACGGAGGAGACATATGAGAGAGAGAGAGAGAGAGAGGCAACGGAGGAGACATATGAGAGAGAGAGAGAGAGAGAGGCAACGGAGGAGACATATGAGAGAGAGAGAGAGAGAGAGAGGCAACGGAGGAGACATATGAGAGAGAGAGAGAGAGAGGCAACGGAGGAGACATGAGAGAGAGAGGCAACGGAGGAGACATGAGAGAGAGAGGCAACGGAGGAGACATGAGAGAGAGAGGAGAGAGAGAGGAGAGAGAGAGGCAACGGAGGAGACATGAGAGAGAGAGGCAACGGAGGAGACATGAGAGAGAGAGGCAACGGAGGAGACATGAGAGAGAGAGAGAGAGAGAGAGAGAGAGAGGCAACGGAGGAGACATGAGAGAGAGAGGCAACGGAGGAGACATATGAGAGAGAGAGAGAGAGAGAGAGAGAGAGAGAGAGGCAACGGAGGAGAGAGAGAGAGAGGCAACGGAGTGAGAGAGAGAGGAGAGAGAGAGAGGCAACGGAGGAGACATATGAGAGAGAGAGAGAGGCAACGGAGGAGACATGAGAGAGAGAGAGAGAGAGAGAGAGAGAGAGGCAACGGAGGAGACATGAGAGAGAGAGAGAGAGAGAGAGAGGCAACGGAGGAGACATGAGAGAGAGAGAGAGAGAGAGAGAGAGAGAGAGAGAGAGGCAACGGAGTAGACATGAGAGAGAGAGAGGCAACGGAGTAGACATGAGAGAGAGAGAGAGAGAGAGAGGCAACGGAGGAGACATATGAGAGAGAGAGAGAGAGGCAACGGAGGAGACATATGAGAGAGAGAGAGAGAGAGAGGCAACGGAGGAGACATATGAGAGAGAGAGAGAGAGAGAGAGAGGCAACGGAGGAGACATGAGAGAGAGAGAGAGAGAGAGAGAGGCAACGGAGGAGACATGAGAGAGAGAGGCAACGGAGGAGACATGAGAGAGAGAGGCAACGGAGGAGACATGAGAGAGAGAGGCAACGGAGGAGACATGAGAGAGAGAGGCAACGGAGGAGACATGAGAGAGAGAGGCAACGGAGGAGACATGAGAGAGAGAGGCAACGGAGGAGACATGAGAGAGAGAGGCAACGGAGGAGACATGAGAGAGAGAGGCAACGGAGGAGACATGAGAGAGAGAGGCAACGGAGGAGACATGAGAGAGAGAGGCAACGGAGGAGACATGAGAGAGAGAGAGCAACGGAGGAGACATGAGAGAGAGAGGCAACGGAGGAGACATGAGAGAGAGAGGCAACGGAGGAGACATGAGAGAGAGAGGAGACAAGAGAGAGAGAGAGAGAGAGAGAGGCGGAGGAGACATGAGAGAGAGAGGCAACGGAGGAGACATAGAGAGAGAGGCAACGGAGGAGACATGAGAGAGAGAGGCAACGGAGGAGACATAGAGAGAGAGGCAACGGAGGAGACATGAGAGAGAGAGAGAGAGAGAGAGAGAGAGGCAACGGAGGAGACATGAGAGAGAGAGGCAACGGAGGAGACATAGAGAGAGAGGCAACGGAGGAGACATGAGAGAGAGAGAGAGGCAAGAGAGAGAGGCGGAGGAGACATGAGAGAGAGAGAGAGAGAGAGAGAGGCAACGGAGGAGACATGAGAGAGAGAGAGAGAGAGAGAGAGAGAGAGAGAGAGAGAGAGAGAGGCAACGGAGGAGACAAGAGAGAGAGAGAGAGAGAGAGAGAGAGAGGAGAGAGAGAGAGGAGGCAACGGAGGAGACATGAGAGAGAGAGAGAGAGAGAGAGAGAGAGAGAGAGAGAGAGAGAGAGAGAGAGAGAGAGAGAGAGGCAACAGAGTAGAGAGAGAGAGAGAGAGAGAGAGAGAGAGAGAGAGAGGCAACGGAGGAGACATGAGAGAGAGAGAGGAGAGAGAGAGAGAGGCAACGGAGTAGACATGAGAGAGAGAGAGAGAGAGAGAGAGAGAGAGAGAGAGAGAGGCAACAGAGTAGACATGAGAGAGAGAGAGGCAACGGAGTAGACATGAGAGAGAGAGAGAGAGAGAGAGAGGCAACGGAGGAGACATGAGAGAGAGAGAGGCAACGGAGGAGACATGAGAGAGAGAGAGGCAACGGAGGAGACATGAGAGAGAGAGAGGCAACGGAGGAGACATGAGAGAGAGAGGCAACGGAGGAGACATGAGAGAGAGAGAGGCAACGGAGGAGACGAGAGAGAGAGAGGCAACGGAGGAGACGAGAGAGAGAGAGGCAACGGAGGAGACGAGATAGAGAGAGGCAACGGAGGAGACGAGAGAGAGAGAGGCAACGGAGGAGACGAGAGAGAGAGAGGCAACGGAGGAGACGAGAGAGAGAGAGGCAACGGAGGAGACGAGAGAGAGAGAGGCAACGGAGGAGACGAGAGAGAGAGAGGCAACGGAGGAGACGAGAGAGAGAGAGGCAACGGAGGAGACGAGAGAGGCAACGGAGGAGACGAGAGAGAGGCAACGGAGGAGACGAGAGAGAGGCAACGGAGGAGACATGAGAGAGAGGCAACGGAGGAGACATGAGAGAGAGGCAACGGAGGAGACATGAGAGAGAGGCAACGGAGGAGACGAGAGAGAGAGGCAACGGAGGAGACGAGAGAGAGAGGCAACGGAGGAGACGAGAGAGAGAGAGGCAACGGAGGAGACGAGAGAGAGAGAGGCAACGGAGGAGACGAGAGAGAGAGGCAACGGAGGAGACGAGAGAGAGAGGCAACGGAGGAGACGAGAGAGAGAGGCAACGGAGGAGACGAGAGAGAGAGAGGCAACGGACGAGAGAGAGAGAGGCAACGGAGGAGACGAGAGAGAGACAGAGAGAGACAGAGAGAGACAGAGAGAGGCAACGGAGGAGACATGAGAGGCAACGGAGGAGACATGAGAGGCAACGAAGGAGACATGAGAGGCAAGAGAGACATACGAGAGACATGAGAGAGAGAGGCAACGGAGGAGACATGAGAGAGACACGCGAGAGACATGAGACAAGACAGACAAGAGAGAGACATGAGACCCGTATCAATGCATAAAAAAGACAAACAGTGACATCCCAATTATTGGATGTGAAGTTCTCAGATCAGAAGAGAGAGATTCCTAATCAGGAGAGTTTCCTCATCACATCTTCACCAACAGGACTGGGATGCTTTGAATTTAAAAGTAACTCTGGTGGCCCAGGGGCCGCCCCTTCCAAACCAGAGGGCCCAGGGGCCATTCCTCCTAAATGAGAAGACTTTCTGCTGCCCCTCCATAACACTATTCTGTAATGACCACCTGAGTGTTACTTTGGCCATTTTTACTGCAGTGGGTAATTGTTCTCCTAAAATGTTAGCACTCCATGTTGAGTGTTCTCCGTCACTCCTCAGTATGAGTATTACTGCTTGTAGCGCTCTCTGTCTCTCCCGGCTCTCTCTGTCTCTCCCGGCTCTCTCTGTCTCTCCCGGCTCTCTCTGTCTCTCCCGGCTCTCTCTGTCTCTCCCGGCTCTCCCTGTCTCTCCCGGCTCTCCCTGTCTCTCCCGGCTCTCTCTGTCTCTCCCGGCTCTCTCTGTCTCTCCCGGCTCTCTCTGTCTCTCCCGGCTCTCCCTGTCTCTCCCGGCTCTCTCCTCTCCCGGCTCTCCCTGTCTCTCCCGGCTCTCCCTGTCTCTCCCGGCTCTCCCTGTCTCTCCCGGCTCTCTCTGTCTCTCCCGGCTCTCTCTGTCTCTCCCGGCTCTCTCTGTCTCTCCCGGCTCTCTCTGTCTCTCCCGGCTCTCTCTGTCTCTCCCGGCTCTCTCTGTCTCTCCCGGCTCTCTCTGTCTCTCCCGGCTCTCTCTGTCTCTCCCGGCTCTCCCGGCTCTCCCTGTCTCTCCCGGCTCTCCCTGTCTCTCCCGGCTCTCCCTGTCTCTCCCAGCTCTCCCTGTCTCTCCCAGCTCTCCCTGTCGCTCTCCCTGTCTCTCCCGGCTCTCTCTGTCTCTCCCGGCTCTCTCTGTCTCTCCCGGCTCTCTCTGTCTCTCCCGGCTCTCCCTGTCTCTCCCGGCTCTCCCTGTCGCTCTCTGTCTCTCCCGGCTCTCCCTGTCGCTCTCTGTCTCTCCCGGCTCTCTCTGTCTCTCCCGGCTCTCTCTGTCTCTCCCGGCTCTCCCGTCGCTCTCTCTGTCTCTCCCGGCTCTCTCTGTCTCTCCCGGCTCTCTCTGTCTCTCCCGGCTCTCTCTGTCTCTCCCGGCTCTCTCTGTCTCTCCCGGCTCTCTCTGTCTCTCCCGGCTCTCTCTGTCTCTCCCGGCTCTCTCTGTCTCTCCCGGCTCTCTCTGTCTCTCCCGGCTCTCTCTGTCTCTCCCGGCTCTCTCTGTCTCTCCCGGCTCTCTCTGTCTCTCCCGGCTCTCTCTGTCTCTCCCGGCTCTCCCTGTCTCTCCCGGCTCTCCCTGTCTCTCCCGGCTCTCCCTGTCGCTCTCTGTCTCTCCCGGCTCTCCCTTTCGCTCTCTGTCTCTCCCGGCTCTCTCTGTCTCTCCCGGCTCTCTCTGTCTCTCCCCGGCTCTCTGTCTCTCCCGGCTCTCTCTGTCTCTCCCGGCTCTCTCTGTCTCTCCCGGCTCTCCCTGTCTCTCCCGGCTCTCCCTGTCGCTCTCTGTCTCTCCCGGCTCTCCCTGTCGCTCTCTGTCTCTCCCGGCTCTCTCTGTCTCTCCCGGCTCTCTCTGTCTCTCCCGGCTCTCTCTGTCTCTCCCGGCTCTCTCTGTCTCTCCCGGCTCTCTCTGTCTCTCTCTGTCTCTCCCGGCTCTCCCGGCTCTCCCGGCTCTCTCCGTCTCTCCCGGCTCTCTCCGTCTCTCCCGGCTCTCTCCGTCTCTCCCGGCTCTCTCCGTCTCTCCCGGCTCTCTATGTCTCTCCCGGCTCTCTATGTCTCTCCCGGCTCTCTATGTCTCTCCCGGCTCTCTATGTCTCTCCCGGCTCTCTATGTCTCTCCCGGCTCTCTCTGTCTCTCCCGGCTCTCTCTGTCTCTCCCGGCTCTCTCTGTCTCTCCCGGCTCTCTCTGTCTCTCCCGGCTCTCTCTGTCTCTCCCGGCTCTCTCTGTCTCTCCCGGCTCTCTCTGTCTCTCCCGGCTCTCCCTGTCTCTCCCGGCTCTCCCTGTCGCTCTCTCTGTCTCTCCCGGCTCTCTCTGTCTCTCCCGGCTCTCACTGTCTCTCCCGGCTCTCTCTGTCTCTCCCGGCTCTCTCTGTCGCTCCCGGCTCTCTCTGTCTCTCCCGGCTCTCTCTGTCTCTCCCTGGCTCTCTCTGTCTCTCCCGGCTCTCTCTGTCTCTCCCGGCTCTCTCTGTCTCTCCCGGCTCTCCCTGTCTCTCCCGGCTCTCCCTGTCTCTCCCGGCTCTCTCTGTCTCTCCCGGCTCTCTCTGTCTCTCCCGGCTCTCCCTGTCTCTCCCGGCTCTCCCGGCTCTCCCTGTCTCTCCCGGCTCTCCCTGTCTCTCTCTGACTCTCCCGGCTCTCTCTGACTCTCCCGGCTCTCTCTGACTCTCCCGGCTCTCTCTGACTCTCCCGGCTCTCTCTGGCTCTCCCGGCTCTCTCTGGCTCTCCCGGCTCTCTCTGGCTCTCCCGGCTCTCTCTGGCTCTCCCGGCTCTCCCTGTCTCTCCCGGCTCTCCCTGGCTCTCCCTGGCTCTCCCGGCTCTCCCTGGCTCTCTCTGTCTCTCCCGGCTCTCTCTGTCTCTCCCGGCTCTCTCTGTCTCTCCCGGCTCTCTCTGTCTCTCCCGGCTCTCTCTGTCTCTCCCGGCTCTCTCTGTCTCTCCCGGCTCTCTCTGTCTCTCCCGGCTCTCTCTGTCTCTCCCCGCAGGGTGCGACTCAATAGATGTCAGAAGCTCCTAGAGATGACGGTCCTCTCCTGTCTGCATCCCCCCCCCCCTATTCTCACAGAAGACGAGCTCAGCGCTCTCTGCACCCCACTACTCACCTGACACCATCCCAAGCTCCCTCCTAACGGAAGCCCCGCCCCATCAGTTGATTGGCAGATGAACGAGGAAGTAGTGATGAGACGGGAAGCCGGCGGACTTCTCCTCACACTGCGGATCCTCTGGGTGTTGCTCGGTCACCCGATGTAAACTGTAATGAAAAGGAACGTGTGATGTCCTGAGAACAGAGAAGGGAGAGGATGGGGGGGGAAAAAAAAGGAGGAGGGGAAGGAGGGAGGGGGTCAGACACCTGTACTGGGAATGGGGGGGGGGTCAGACACCTGTACTGGGAATGGGGGGGGGTCAGACACTTGTACTGGGAATGGGGGGGGGCAGACACTTGTACTGGGAATGGGGGGGGGGGCAGACACTTGTACTGGGAATGGGGGGGGGGGGGGCAGACACTTGTACTGGGAATGGGGGGGGGGGGCAGACACTTGTACTGGGAATGGGGGGGGGGGCAGACACTTGTACTGGGAATGGGGGGGGGGGGCAGACACTTGTACTGGGAATGGGGGGGGGCAGACACTTGTACTGGGAATGGGGGGGGGGCAGACACTTGTACTGGGAATGGGGGGGGGGGCAGACACTTGTACTGGGAATGGGGGGGGGCAGACACTTGTACTGGGAAGGGGGGGGGGGGCAGACACTTGTACTGGGAATGGGGGGGGGGGGGCAGACACTTGTACTGGGAATGGGGGGGGGGCAGACACTGGTACTGGGAATGGTAGAAGAGGGGGTCAGACACTGCTACTGGGAATGGTGGGGGAGGGGATCAGACACTGGTACTGGGAATGGTGGGGGAGGGGGGTGGGTCAGACACTGCTACTGGGAATGATAGGGGAGGGGGGGGGTCAGACACTGGGAATGGTGGGGGAGGGGGGTCAGACACTGGTACTGGGAATGGTGGGGAAGGGGGGGGTCAGACACTGGTACTGGGAATGGTGGGGGGGGTCAGACACTGGGAATGGTGGGGGCCAGGGGATCAGACACCGGTACTGGGAATGGGGGGGTCAGGTACTGGGAATGGTGGGGAAGGGGGGGGTCAGACACTGGTACTGGGAATGGGGGGGTCGGGTACTGGGAATGGTGGGGGGGGTCAGACACTGGGAATGGTGGGGGGCAGGGGATCAGACACCGGTACTGGGAATGGGGGGGTCGGGTACTGGGAATGGTGGGGGGGGTCAGACACTGGGAATGGTGGGGGGCAGGGGATCAGACACCGGTACTGGGAATGGGGGGGTCAGGTACTGGGGAAGGGGGGGGGGGGGGGGGGGTCAGACACTGGTACTGGGAATGGGGGAGGGCAGGGGGGCAGACACCGGTACTGGGAATGGGGGGTCAGACACTGGGAATGGTGGGGGATTGGGGTCACTCACAGGACAGGCGGTAGGTTCACCTCCAGTACTTACCGTCCATCCTCAGCTCTTCCTCTTCTCTCTCCAACACTTCCGGGTTCTGACAGTTGCCGAAAGGGGTGTGGCTGCAGAGTGGAGCTCCTCCGATGACAGGAAGCACGTGACCTCCACTACACTTTTTTTATACTGAACTTTATTGTAAATCTCTGCAGCTGGAGCTTTACTGTCACCAGGAAACACGTGGCCTCCACAAGCTCCACCTTTTTAAAATGAACTTTAATGTACCAAACAAGAAATAGACACAAGTATAGGAAGTGGAGGTCACGTGATCTGTGTGTAGAGTGGAGCTCCAGTGGCTGCAGCACAGGCTCACCCATTCTGTTGGGATTTGCAGAAATAGAAGAAGAGATTTTTTTTTTGGGGGGGGGGGGGGCACTTTACATTTATTTTTCTCTTATCTATTTTTACATTGTGCCGTTTGAAAAATAAAAATAAAATTCTGATCACTTTTATTGCTGTCACAAGAAATCTGAACATCCCACGTGACAGTGATAGGAGGTGACCGGTAGCCCCCACCACCCCTTTCCGCCTGCATCGGCGTCGCGTTAGTTGTGTGAGAGAAAAAAACGGGGGAAGAAATGGCGGAATACTTGTCGGCACCGATGGGAAAGGTGCGTTTGCACCGCTGGGCATCTCATGTGTGGGGAAGTTGCTGCAATAAGGAAGACGTTCCGTTTTATTACACTTTAGAAGGAAGGGGGTTCCTCCAATTCATCCAGAAATTTAAAGGGGTGTCCTGACCGGAAAAAGGTTGAGAAGCTCCGGGGTGTGGTGACCGCGTCATGTTCTGCTGACCAATCATGAACTTCACTGAAAGAGGCCCAGTCTCCTACTCCATGCCAACGCTCATCTGTAAAATAAAGAGGACCTGGAGGGTCAATGACCAGGGAGACCGCGTGTCCCGAGTAGGGAGACCGCGTGTCCCGAGTAGGGTGACCGCGTGTCCGGAGTAGGGAGACCGCGTGTCCGGAGTAAGGAGACCGCGTGTCCGGAGTAAGGAGACCGCGTGTCCGGAGTAGGGTGACCGCGTGTCCCGAGTAGGGAGACCGCGTGTCCCGAGTAGGGAGACCGCGTGTCCCGAGTAGGGAGACCGCGTGTCCCGAGTAGGGAGACCGAGTGTCCCGAGTAGGGAGACCGAGTGTCCCGAGTAGGGAGACCGAGTGTCCCGAGTAGGGAGACCGAGTGTCCCGAGTAGGGAGACCGAGTGTCCCGAGTAGGGAGACCGCGTGTCCCGAGTAGGGAGACCGAGTGTCCCGAGTAGGGAGACCGAGTGTCCCGAGTAGGGAGACCGAGTGTCCCGAGTAGGGAGACCGAGTGTCCCGAGTAGGGTGACCGCGTGTCCCGAGTAGGGTGACCGCGTGTCCCGAGTAGGGAGACCGAGTGTCCCTAGTAGGGAGACCGCGTGTCCCGAGTAGGGTGACCGCGTATCCCGAGTAGGGTGACCGCGTGTCCGGAGCAGGGAGACCGAGTGTCCCTAGTAGGGAGACCGCGTGTCCCGAGTAGGGTGACCGCGTATCCCGAGTAGGGTGACCGCGTGTCCGGAGCAGGGAGACCGAGTGTCCCTAGTAGGGAGACCGCGTGTCCCGAGTAGGGTGACCACGTGTCCGGAGTAGGGTGACCGCGTGTCCGGAGTAAGGAGACCTCGTGTCCCGAGTAGGGTGACCGCCATAGGTGTGCGCAGCCTTTGGCATTAGGGTGTGCACCCCAAAGCTCAAACACACTCTGCCGATCACCCACGATGTTCATTCAGAAAGGGAAGGGGCCGGTAAATGGCATATTTACTGGCCCCTTCCCCCACTTTATTCTAAGACATCTACAGCATCAACCGGTGTGGAAGGAGGAAAGCCGGCAGTGCTGTCAGGGAAGGAGGGGGAACCAGGTCAGTAGGGGAATCTGTTCTGCACAGGGTGAGTAGGGTGTGCCTGGGCACACCTGGCACACCCTGTGCGCACGCCTATGGTGACCGCGTGTCCCGAGTAGGGAGACCGCGTGTCCCGAGTAGGGAGACCGCGTGTCCCGAGTAGGGAGACCGAGTGTCCCGAGTAGGGAGACCGAGTGTCCCGAGTAGGGAGACCGCGTGTCCCGAGTAGGGAGACCGAGTGTCCCTAGTAGGGAGACCGCGTGTCCCGAGTAGGGTGACCGCGTGTCCCGAGTAGGGTGACCGCGTGTCCCGAGTAGGGTGACCGCGTGTCCCGAGTAGGGTGACCGCGTGTCCCGAGTAGGGAGACCGCGTGTCCCGAGTAGGGAGACCGCGTGTCCCGAGTAGGGAGACCGAGTGTCCCGAGTAGGGAGACCGCGTGTCCCGAGTAGGGAGACCGAGTGTCCCGAGTAGGGAGACCGAGTGTCCCGAGTAGGGAGACCGAGTGTCCCGAGTAGGGAGACCGAGTGTCCCGAGTAGGGTGACCGCGTGTCCCGAGTAGGGTGACCGCGTGTCCCGAGTAGGGAGACCGCGTGTCCGGAGTAGGGAGACCGCGTGTCCCGAGTAGGGAGACCGCGTGTCCCGAGTAGGGAGACCGCGTGTCCCGAGTAGGGAGACCGAGTGTCCCTAGTAGGGAGACCGCGTGTCCCGAGTAGGGTGACCGCGTATCCCGAGTAGGGTGACCGCGTGTCCGGAGCAGGGAGACCGAGTGTCCCTAGTAGGGAGACCGCGTGTCCCGAGTAGGGTGACCACGTGTCCGGAGTAGGGTGACCGCGTGTCCGGAGTAAGGAGACCTCGTGTCCCGAGTAGGGTGACCGCCATAGGTGTGCGCAGCCTTTGGCATTAGGGTGTGCACCCCAAAGCTCAAACACACTCTGCCGATCACCCACGATGTTCATTCAGAAAGGGAAGGGGCCGGTAAATGGCATATTTACTGGCCCCTTCCCCCACTTTATTCTAAGACATCTACAGCATCAACCGGTGTGGAAGGAGGAAAGCCGGCAGTGCTGTCAGGGAAGGAGGGGGAACCAGGTCAGTAGGGGAATCTGTTCTGCACAGGGTGAGTAGGGTGTGCCTGGGCACACCTGGCACACCCTGTGCGCACGCCTATGGTGACCGCGTGTCCCGAGTAGGGAGACCGCGTGTCCCGAGTAGGGAGACCGCGTGTCCCGAGTAGGGAGACCGAGTGTCCCGAGTAGGGAGACCGAGTGTCCCGAGTAGGGAGACCGCGTGTCCCGAGTAGGGAGACCGAGTGTCCCTAGTAGGGAGACCGCGTGTCCCGAGTAGGGTGACCGCGTGTCCCGAGTAGGGTGACCGCGTGTCCCGAGTAGGGAGACCGCGTGTCAGAGTAGGGTGACCGAGTAGGGAGACCGCGTGTCCCGAGTAGGGAGACCGAGTGTCCCGAGTAGGGAGACCGCGTGTCCCGAGTAGGGAGACCGCGTGTCCCGAGTAGGGAGACCGCGTGTCCCGAGTAGGGAGACCGCGTGTCCCGAGTAGGGAGACCGCGTGTCCCGAGTAGGGGAGACCGGTGGGAGACCGAGTGTCCCGAGTAGGGAGACCGAGTGTCCCGAGTAGGGAGACCGAGTGTCCCGAGTAGGGAGACCGAGTGTCCCGAGTAGGGTGACCGCGTGTCCCGAGTAGGGTGACCGCGTGTCCCGAGTAGGGAGACCGCGTGTCCCGAGTAGGGAGACCGAGTGTCCCTAGTAGGGAGACCGCGTGTCCCGAGTAGGGTGACCGCGTATCCCGAGTAGGGTGACCGCGTGTCCGGAGCAGGGAGACCGCGTGTCCCGAGTAGGGTGACCGCGTGTCCCGAGTAGGGTGACCGCGTGTCCCGAGTAGGGTGACCGCGTGTCCCGAGTAGGGTGACCGCGTGTCCCGAGTAGGGTGACCTCGTGTCCGGAGTAGGGTGACTGCGTGTCCGGAGTAAGGAGACCGCGTGTCCCGAGTAGGGAGACCGCGTGTCCCGAGTAGGGAGACCGAGTGTCCCGAGTAGGGAGACCGCGTGTCCCGAGTAGGGAGACCGCGTGTCCCGAGTAGGGAGACCGAGTGTCCCTAGTAGGGAGACCGCGTGTCCCGAGTAGGGTGACCGCGTGTCCCGAGTAGGGTGACCGCGTGTCCCGAGTAGGGTGACCGCGTGTCCCGAGTAGGGTGACCGCGTGTCCCGAGTAGGGTGACCGCGTGTCCCGAGTAGGGTGACCGCGTGTCCCGAGTAGGGTGACCGCGTGTCCCGAGTAGGGAGACCGAGTGTCCCGAGTAGGGAGACCGCGTGTCCCGAGTAGGGAGACAGAGTGTCCCTAGTAGGGAGACCGCGTGTCCCGAGTAGGGAGACCGCGTGTCCCGAGTAGGGAGACCGCGTGTCCCGAGTAGGGAGACCGAGTGTCCCGAGTAGGGAGACCGCGTGTCCCGAGTAGGGTGACCGCGTGTCCCGAGTAGGGTGACCGCGTGTCCCGAGTAGGGAGACCGCGTGTCCCGAGTAGGGAGACCGCGTGTCCCGAGTAGGGAGACCGAGTGTCCCGAGTAGGGAGACCGCGTGTCCCGAGTAGGGAGACCGAGTGTCCCGAGTAGGGAGACCGCGTGTCCCGAGTAGGGAGACCGAGTGTCCCGAGTAGGGAGACCGCGTGTCCCGAGTAGGGAGACCGAGTGTCCCGAGTAGGGAGACCGCGTGTCCCGAGTAGGGTGACCGCGTGTCCCGAGTAGGGTGACCGCGTGTCCCGAGTAGGGTGACCACGTGTCCGGAGTAGGGTGACCACGTGTCCGGAGTAGGGAGACCACGTGTCCGGAGTAGGGAGACCACGTGTCCCGAGTAGGGTGACCGCGTGTCCCGAGTAGGGTGACCGCGTGTCCCGAGTAGGGTGACCACGTGTCCGGAGTAGGGTGACTGCGTGTCCGGAGTAAGGAGACCACGTGTCCCGAGTAGGGTGACCGCGTGTCCCGAGTAGGGTGACTGCGTGTCCGGAGTAGGGAGACCACGTGTCCCGAGTAGGGTGACCACGTGTCCAGAGTAGGGAGACCACGTGTCCGGAGTAGGGAGACCACGTGTCCCGAGTAGGGTGACCGCGTGTCCCGAGTAGGGTGACCGCGTGTCCCGAGTAGGGTGACCACGTGTCCGGAGTAGGGTGACTGCGTGTCCGGAGTAAGGAGACCTCGTGTCCCGAGTAGGGTGACCGCGTGTCCCGAGTAGGGAGACCACGTGTCCCGAGTAGGGTGACAACGTGTCCCGAGTAGGGTGACAACGTGTCCCGAGTAGGGTGACAACGTGTCCCGAGTAGGGTGACAACGTGTCCTGAGTAGGGTGACTGCGTGTCCCGAGTAGGGTGACCGCGTGTCCCGAGTAGGGTGACTGCGTGTCCCGAGTAGGGAGACCACGTGTCCGGAGTAGGGAGACCACGTGTCCGGAGTAGGGAGACCACGTGTCCGGAGTAGGGAGACCACGATTGTGATTGGAGAAATCATAAATCTCGCCTCTTGTGTCCAATCACTGTGCTGTGATTCGTTACACCACAAGCTGATTTTGGGAAGGGGGGGGGGGGGTCTCCCTGGATGGTAGTTTGGAAGTGTGGTCACCCTATCAATGGCCCACTAACACCCCCCACCCTCCTTTACTTCCCAAACCCAGTGCAAATTCCATTATCCAAAGCTCATTAAATGGGCGCCAAGTATGGGCCGTATTCAACGCATGGCAAAAGGGGAAGCTGCCCCAGGCCCAGTCATTGTTGTGGGGCCCAAAGCAGCTAGCCCTTGAGCCCCCGACTGCCTGAACATTGTTAAGTGGATATGGGAGGGTCCAAGAAAATGTTTGCCCAGGCTCCAATCAATATTGAAGACAGCCCTGACCCTGCTCTAGACCAGCCTTACTCAATTAGACTGAGATTTGGAGAATTTGAAGGCCAAGTCAACACCCCAAACTCATTGCCGTGTTCCTCAAACCATTCTTGATCCATTTTTGCAGTGTGGCTGGGAGCATTATCCTGCTGAAGGAGGCCACTGCCATCAGGGGATACCCCTTTTCCATGAAGGGGTGTACCAATGGTCAACAATCAGGGCCGATCCGCCCTATAGGTTCACTATGGAAGCCATTTTGCTTGGGCCCCAGGGAGGTCAGGATTGGCACTACCCAATGTTTAGGGAGGTGGTACGTGTCATAGTAACATCCTCATGAATGGGAGGAGCCAAGGTTTCCCAGCAGAACCTTTCCCAAATCATCCCACTGCCCCCGCCAGTTGTCTTCTTCCTATACTGCATCCTGGTTGGATCTCCGCCCCTGGCCATCCATGATTCCTCAGACCAGACCACCTTCTTCCTCAGGGGCTGGGCTTCAGACAATTGTCTCTCCACCCCTTGCTCCTCCCCCCTCAGACCCGCCCACTTGTTTCAAAGTGAGTAAATCCGCCCCTAAAGATCACTAAACCATGAAAACTACCAAACGCCACAAAAGATACATTTTAAAAATCTTTATTTTATATAAACAACTTTCTTTTATACAAAAACAACATCGATAAACACAACGAAGATCTGGAGCTTTCACGCTTAGGCCCCTTTCACACCGAGGAGCTTCTAAACCGCCAGGAAAAACACTGAGCGCTTCTGAAGAGCTTTCCATTCATTTCAATGGAGGGGGGAGTTATTTTCACCGCCCCGCCCCATTCATTGATTTCAATGGAAATACGTTTTCGTGAGCTTTTGAGGTGCCTTTTTTAGCGTGAAAGCGCCTCAGTGTGAAAGGGGTCTAATGTCTGTAGATGAAGATCTAGATACAGGGAGGAGTTCCTTCAGGCAGAAATACCCCAGACATAGAAGATTCCTCTGATGGAGAAGAAGACAATGATCTCAGGATATGACGGGTTAAAGCATTTATACACGAGACGTCCCCCGAGGTTCTGAGGAAGGAATTATAATCTGAGGAACCCCAGAGGAGCAAAGTACTGCCTCCAACCTGAGTGCTATAATTCACCCACCACTAGGGGGCCTGAGTGTTATAATTCACCCACCACTAGGGGGCCCGAGTGTTATAATTCACCCACCACTAGGGGGCCTGAGTGTTATAATTCACCCACCACTAGGGGGCCTGAGTGTTATAATTCCCCCACCACTAGGGGGCCCGAGTGTTATAATTCACCCACCACTAGGGGGCCTGAGTGTTATAATTCACCCACCACTAGGGGGCCTGAGTGTTATAATTCACCCACCACTAGGGGGCCCGAGTGTTATAATTCACCCAGCACTAGGGGGCCTGAGTGTTATAATTCACCCACCACTAGGGGGCCCGAGTGTTATAATTCACCCACCACTAGGGGGCCTGAGTGCTATAATTCACCCACCACTAGGGGGCAACATTCACACAGCCGCACCTCTCCTCCAATCACAGAGATCTCTACAGATTGGAGGAGTGGGGGGAGGGGATAATGGAGAGCGGAAGGCCACATTTCATAGATCAGCCCTGAGATTGTTTCTTCCACGCTTGGCATTGGGGAACCGCCATCTACACCCCCGGAAAAAAAACAGCAGGAAAGAGGAGGGGCCAAAGTGAAGAGGATGTCCTTCGCCTTATCCTGTCCCTAGAGGTCTCCGCCCCCTAACAAGGTTCCCACCCAATATTTCGCCTCAGCGGACATTGTGTCATCGTCGAGTCGTGAACGTTCCCCTTAAGCTCCACCCCCCATTTCTGAACGCGTGCCGTAACACCCCTCCCCCCAATGTACACCCAACAGCGGTTTTAATGTCACAATTCATGGAAATTCACCACTTTTATAGAGAAGTCATGGAAACAAAAATACAAAAATACATCTTTTGTGGAGATCATAAAATACGGAGAGCCGGGGGGATATTTTACAGAGAGGCGCAATATGGCGGACAGACCGGCACATCATCATCTTCAGATAATTCCATCATCTTCCAGACACCTCATTGGATCATTTCTTTTCTAGAACTGCAGCGGGAAGCTGGAAGCTGATTGGTTGCTCAGGGAAGCTTCCCGGGAGGGGATGTTCCATGTAAAGAACAATTCCAGTCAAAAACTTTATTTGGCTTTTGGATGAATTTAGGAAGAATACAAAGATCCGCCATATTCTAATTATCGGCCGAGACTCCCATTGGGGAGATTTCCCATCACTTCCTGTCCCAGCAAGGAAAAGGGGGAGGGGAAAACTCAAGAATGGGCACACAGACGCCCAATTAGGGACAGAGACCTCAATAAAGACAGAGACCCCTATAGGCACAGAGACCCCAACAGGGACAGATACCCCAATGAGGACAGAGACCCCAATGAGGACAGAGACCCCAATGAGGACAGAGACCCCAATGAGGACAGAGACCTCAATGAGGACAGAGACCCCAATAGGGACAGAGACCTCAATGAGGACAGAGACCCCAATAGGGACAGAGACCCCAATAGGGACAGAGACCTCAATAGGGACAGAGACCCAGTTAGTGGCAGAGACCCCAATAGGGACAGAGACCCCAATAGGGACAGAGATGCCCAATAGGGAAAGAGACCCCAATAGGGACAGAGACCTTAATAGGGGCAGAGACCTTAATAGGGGCAGAGACCCCAATAGGGACAGAGACCTCAATAGGGACAGAGACCTCAATAGGGACATAGACCCCAATAAGGACAGAGACGCCCAATAGGGACATAGACCTCATTAGGGACAGAGACCCCAATAGGGACAGAGACCCCAATAGGGACATAGACCTCATTAGGGACAGAGACCTCAATAAGGACATAGACACCCAATAGGGAAAGAGACCCCAATAGGGACAGAGACCCCAATAGGGACAGAGACCCCAATAGGGACATAGACCTCATTAGGGACAGAGACCTCAATAAGGACATAGACACCCAATAGGGAAAGAGAGCCCAATAGGGACATAGACACCCGATAGGGACAGAGACCTCGATAGGGACAGAGACCTCGATAGGGACAGAGACCTCGATAGGGACAGAGACCTCGATAGGGACAGAGACCTCAATAGGGACAGAGACCCCAATAGGGACAGAGACCCCAATAAAAATCTATTGTTGCTGCGACAACTTTCCTGAGAGTAATACATTAATACTTGGTTTCCTCCCACCTACTGACACTGACCAATACTGTAAGCCCTGGTGAAGGGTCTTCCTCGAGTCTGTGAAAATGTAATTGGGTTCTCCTAATGGAATGAACAGATTTTTGGACATGGCACTCCGGCTTGTCCCAATGAAATATCCGATGGGAGTTCTCTGCCTCTCTGTAAAGTTTTGGCCGGAGGTGGACAGGATTTTGGCGGTAATTCCCTCTCTATATATATTTATATTCTGATAACACAAGAGATGGGAATTCCGTTTCCTCCATATCTGGTCTCTATGACACTCTTCATACACACTACAAAAAATAAAAAATGGACCCCCCTCCCGCCGGCGTTGGGATTCCATTGGTTTTCTGGTCGCCTCGCAGAATATTTGTTTCTATGTAAATTTCTCCCGACTTTCCTACAAATCGCGTCAGATTTACAAAAATACCCGACCGACACCCCCCGCCATAAATTAAAGAAGCTCTGAAAAGATTAAATCAAAGGTATAAAAATATCACATATAAGCACAACGTAAGGGACTGGAATTGTTTTGGCAGAGATCATTATATAAAGCAGACCCGTCACCGGGACAAACCGAACCTGCACTGATTGGGGGCCGCCATTGGGGACCCACCCGCCACTCATCCGGTGGATTTAGTGCTCTCTTAGGGACATATAAGCGTACAGTAAGTCCTGACATCCCTGACTACCTGCTGGGAACTCAGATCAGAGAAGTAGCTGGAGGCAGCAATGGCGCCCCCTGTATTGATTCCAGTGCATTGTAGAGCCAATCATGTCCAATACTGATGGGGGTAGTGAGTGACGCTGTAATCAGGTATGCAAGACAATATGTCCGTTGAATGATAGTCCTTTTATGTATTAGCAGAGCTTTTTTTCTCAGAAAATAGGTGCAGGAACTCAACCGCGACCCCGTTCAGATTTCAAAAACAGTAGAAGCGTCTTAATGGGGCATTAAATACCAGGATTGCATCACACACAGAGTGCAGAGTTCAGGGGGTTACACACAGAGTGCAGAGCTGTCACTTGTAAACACAGAAACCAGACTTATGTGTTTACAAGTGATTGTGGTGAGCGGGCACCAAAGGGTCTGAGCCAAAGGTGGTGGAACTGAGTTCCCACAAGTTCCCCCTGAAAAAAAGCCCTGTGTATTTTACAGCGGAAATGGGGAATGGAAAAAATGGAAAAAGGTCCTATAGATTAAAATAATTCAGAGTCCAGGGCAAGCTTCCAGGGGGAAGATGAGCGCAGGCTCCAAATATGCAAAACAAAAGAAAGAAGAGGCCACCAGGTCAGGAACAATTCATTTTCCGAATAGGTGCATTATCCACTTACATTTAAAATAAGAGAATTCGGGGCACAAACAGCATTGGAGCGCGATGATGTCAAGCAGCGACATCACCATCGCGCTCCCACGCTGTTTGTTCCTGACCTGGTGGCGCCTTCTTTCTTTTGTTTTGCAATACTGATAGAGGGTTAAGACGCGAAAGTTCCTTCTGATTATGTGAAGCTGCCATCCAGGAACATGTACATGGACAAGCAAGTGTGCCTGTGTACCGTCTCGGAGCGCGCTCGCTCCCTCTGCTTCACCAGCTGGGAAAAGCCGTGTCACATGACCGGTCACATGGGGCCAGATCCACAAAGCTGCTGCGCTTTGTGAGCCTAACCCATTTACTCTGCGCCGCTGTAAGTTACAGCGGCGTATTACTTATCCTCAAAGAAATAGCGCTGTTACTTACGGCGGCGTAGAGTAAATAGGCCGGCGTTCGCGGGTGTAATTCAAATGGGTTGTCGGTGGGCGTGTTTTATTAAAATCATCAATGACCCGACGCGAACAACGTTTTATTTTAAATAGTCAATGAAAATGACGTGAACGTAACTTACGCCCAGGCCCATTCTGGATCGGCATACGCAAACGACGTCCAATACGACGCTGTCCCGACGTCCATACTTAACATTGGCTGCGCCTCCATATAGCAGGGGTAACTTTACGCAGGAGATACGCTTACGCAAACGACGTAAAGGGAAGGCGCCGGCCGCTCGTACGTTCGCGGATTTGCGTATTTTGCTCATTTGCATATTTTACGCTGGAAATAGATAGAAGCGCCCCTAGCGTCCAGCGTAAATATGCGCCTAAGTGAGGACGGTGTAATAACGTTACACCAGTCGTTTCTTAGCGTAATTCCGGCGTATCTTGTTTTGTGGGTACACAAATGGAGTCTATTGATCTACATTTGCAGCCATTGTTGGACTTGACACATTTCGCGGGATTGTCCCGCGATTCGCAATAAATCCCGCGGCCCCCGCTCATCAACTCCAATCTGTGCTGCGGAAGCCCCCGCTCAACAACTTTGGTCCGCAGAACCCCCCCACTCATCAACTCCGACCTACAGCGGAACCCCCCCGCTCAACAACTTTGATCCGCAGAACCCCCCCAGCTCATCAACTCCGACCTGCAGCGGAACCCCCCCGCTCAACAACTTTGATCTGCGCAATCCCCCCGCTCAACAAGGTATGGTATGCTCATTTGTCCCTCATTTTGAAGTTGAAAAGTTGGGAGGTATGCTGATACGGGGTTCCCCACACGGATTTGGGGTTCCTGAACAAATACATAAATCCCCCCTCTATATGATGTCATTCACATCTCTGACTCTGATTGGCTCGGCCTGGGAATGTTTTTATATGAAGCACTTTTTGACTTTGGGGCCCTGTACCGATTGTCCGGTGGAAGGATTTGGGGTGACAGGTCTGCTTTATAAGGCGCAATCTATAGAAAATGACAATATTAATAATCAACGCATTTCCTGCAGCAAGGAAGGCGGAGTCTGAAGTCCCCGATGAGGACGACTCGCTCAGCACGAAGCTCGGAGTCCTGCGATGGGGAATGAAGAAGTGAGGGTCCTCCATACTGGCGATGTACACAGTGCTGTGGGATGGCGGCGCTGACGCCCCCTGAAGGGTGACGGTGTGCGGGTTAGTCCTCGTCTCCTCCGTACATGTCGGCCAGCTTGGTGAAGCGCGGCCCCCAGTCATTCAGGGCGCTGTAATCCTGATCCCCGCCGGAGCTGGAGGAGTGCAGGGAGCTGAGAGAGGCGGCGTCCGACCCGCTGCCTTCATAGTCAAACACCAGGAGAGAGTCATATGGGGGGGCGGTGGGGTCGTTGTCAGCCGCGTTCAGATTCTGGGGAGGCAGAAAGAAATAATCAGGACAATCAGCAGAGGTATGAACAACATCTCTATACATTATGGGGGAGATTTACAACCTGGTGAAGCTGTGCACAGGAGCCAATCAGCTTCCAGGTTTTAGTCCTCGTTCACACTGGGGGCGGGTTCAGCTGAACTCGCATGATTTCACACCCGCATGTCAGTGTGAGTTTCGGAGCGATTGCAGAGACATTTGTGCGGCTTCCTGCAGAAACGACTTTTGGTAGTCGGCGTCGCAGCGATTCGGATGGTACCATTCCGGGCAATAGGCTCCGATTCGGCATGTGATTTGATAGGTCAAATCGCACATCAAATCAGCCCAATGTGAATGGGGGGCTTATTGTCAGAGAAGATTAATTGAAGAAGCTGATGTTAGAAGCTGATTGGTAACCATACACAGATACCTGTGATGCCACCTCATCCCTTTAAAGTTTAAACCCAAACACATATGAAGTACACGGGTTCTGAGGCTTTAATGCAGATGAGGCACCAAGTGAGTTTAATGTCCACCTTCATCAGCCTCAGAACCCGTGTACTTCATAGCTACATTCTCCCCCCCACTTCAATTCTTTGGTCCCCAAAGAGGCGGGGATATTGAATTGAAGTGGGGGGAGAATGTAGCCATGAAGTACACGGGTTCTGAGAATTTAATGCAGATGAGGCACCAAGTGAGTTTAATCTCCACCTTCATCAGCCTCAGAACCTGTGTACTTCATGGCTATATTCTCCCCCCACTTCAATTCTTTGGTCCCCAAAGAGGCGGGGATATTGAATTGAAGTGGGGGGAGAATGTAGCCATGAAGTACACGGGTTCTGAGGATTTAATGCAGATGAGGCACCAAGTGAGTTTAATCTCCACCTTCATCAGCCACAGAACCCGTGTACTTCATGGCTACATTCTCCCCCCACTTCAATTCTTTGGTCCCCATAGAGGAGGGATATTGAACTAACCAAACATTAATGAAGATAAAGAGGTGATCAGGTTTAAAGGGATGAGGGGGCAACCCTAGTGACAACGCTGCTCAGTATTGTTGTCACCCTGGGACAGCAAGTGAGTTAATAGCAAGAGAACCGGTTAAAGTAAAAGAAAAATAAGGTGTTAAAATAGAAAACGAAGGCGCCCACCACATCTAAGGACAGGTGAGCTGTATTATTATTCATTATTGTTCTTGGGTTCAGATACACTTTAAGGTGGATCACGTAATCCGTACACTTCTACAACACAACAGGTCTATTTCACAAAGCTCTCACGCAAGGGGGAGGGGCTTTGAATCAGCCATGTGGCTTTAATCTTAAAATCTCATTGGATCTTGCTACAAACAGAAAAAGGATCCTTATCCTGCATTAGGTTTGTGAATTTATTGTAGTCTCTGATACCATGTAAATATAAATCTCCATTATACTGTATATAAAGAGGATGCAGCATTCACACTGCACAGCAAGAGCGCACCCTTCCGTGACATAATGCATACTCTTTGGGGGGATTTCCTAAAATTGGAGCACACAGAATCTGGAGCAGCTGTGCAGTAATCAATCAGCTTCTGACTTCAGCTTCTTCAATGAAGCCTTGACAATAAAACCTGGAAGCTGATTGGTTACCATCCAGAGCTGCACCAGATTCTGAGTGCTCCAGTTTTATCTGGGGAAGCGTTCTTCTAGGACAGTGATGGAGAACCTCGGCACCCCAGATGTTTTGGAACTACATTTCCCATAATTCTCATGCACTCTGCAGTGTAGGCGAGCATCATGGGAAATGTAGTTCCAAAACATCAGGGGTGCTAAGGTTCTCCATCACTGTTCTAGGATGTCGGTGCTCAAGGAACATGTAAGCTGCCATGCTAGCTCAGCCACTAACATCCCATAAACCTGGAGGACTGAGGACATACTGTGAGTGCGGAGCGCCATGGACCTCCCCCTGAGTAGGCGTCATCCCTCCCCCTGAGTAGGCGTCATCCCTCCCCCTGAGTGGGTGCACAATGTATTCTTGAAGAGAAAACGATACATTGTGTACTTAGCTAGAGAAGAAATTGTATACTAGAGGAGAAAAAGATACATTGGGGTCAAAATAAGTATGAGGTACTGATGATAGTGACCAATCAGATTTTAGCTTTCTTTTTTGTTTGGAATACTAAAGCTGGCCTTACAAAGATAGAAATTGGCCCAGATCATCAGGGACCAGCTGAAGTCGGATCCATGTATGGGCAGGCTGCTCAATCTACTGATCGACTTCTGTACAACCAGCCCGTCGGATAAATGTGGCTCGATCAGCTCCTCAGGCTATTGCCAGCAGTGCTGATCCGTGTGTTCTGATGGTGCAGAAGTTCACAGAACACAATAGCTCAGCACCAAATGTTGGGTTTCCCATGACTTCTTGGACCAGAAGGAGATAAGTGGCCTGCCATTTGTTAAGCTGCCCATAGATAGGTCGACCCGCCGGTTGAATAAAAGAAAACGCAGACCCATCTTTGGGCAGCAGAACACACGGCGGGCCACTCTCTGCCCTCTGACCCAGGAAGTTATAAAGACCCAACCTGAGGCTGAACGCCTTCCCCGCTCGTGTACAGACTGTTTTACAGATGAAGGTGGCATTATGGTGTTTCTTACCTCATCGATGAAGTTTCCGATCTCATCGGGATTGGCTGGTCTTGGCCGGTACTGAGGAGCCGGCATGAGTGTTGGTGCCACATCATTACGAATGACATCGGGGCGGGCATCCAGACCACGGTGCAGCTGGCCAAGGTCAAAGTCCTGGAGGGTAAAAGAAAAAAGTTCAATCGCGGTTCTTCTAGAAAGTTACTTCTGCTGGGAGGAAAGATGTGGCAATTCCACTGAGCTGAAAGCTGAAATCAGGCTTGCAGAAAGAATGGCTGATCTAAAAATTGATGGATGGGAAGGAACTTGGCTGGAGAGTGAGAGTGTTCTGACCCATAGGGGGGTGTACGTGGGGGGGGGGCTGAAGAGGTTAAACACGGCACCGCCAGGAATCTGCCATAGACCTCCAGACGGTTGCTGGTTAAAGGGGCATTTTAATAATAATCCCTCATGTGCCGTACCTGATCCTCCTCCCCTCCGCCTTCTTCGTCATAGGAGTAGACGTTGTCACGCGTTTCTTCATCAAGAGGCAGTAATGGCTCCTTCACCACCTTCTTCTTCCTCATGAACAGCAGAAGCAGCAACAGGAGGACTGAGAAGAGAGAAACAGAAAAGAACGTCAAAAACGCAGCCAGCAGGAGGGAAATCCTTTCATCAACCTCAACACTCCACATTGTTACACAGAGTTACACAGAATTACATAAAGTTACATAGAATTACATAGAATTACATAAAGTTACATAGAGTTACATAGAGTTACACAGAGTTACACAGAGTTACACAGAGTTACACAGAATTACATAAAGTTACATAGAATTACATAGAGTTACAAAGAGTTACATAGAGTTACATAGAGTTACATAGAGTTACATAGAATTACAAAGAGTTACAAAGAGTTACAAAGAGTTACATAGAGTTACATAGAGTTACATAGAGTTACATAGAGTTACATAGAATTACAAAGAGTTACAAAGAGTTACATAGAGTTACATAGAGTTACACAGAGTTACATAGAGTTACAAAGAGTTACAAAGAGTTACAAAGAGTTACATAGAGTTACAAAGAGTTACAAAGAGTTACACAGAGTTACACAGAGTTACACAGAGTTACATAGAATTACAAAGAGTTACAAAGAGTTACATAGAGTTACAAAGAGTTACATAGAGTTACACAGAGTTACACAGAGTTACATAGAGTTACAAAGAGTTACATAGAGTTACACAGAGTTACATAGAGTTACACAGAGTTACACAGAGTTACATAGAGTTACAAAGAGTTACAAAGAGTTACAAAGAGTTACAAAGAGTTACAAAGAGTTACATAGAGTTACAAAGAGTTACAAAGAGTTACAAAGAGTTACATAGAGTTACAAAGAGTTACAAAGAGTTACACAGAGTTACACAGAGTTACATAGAATTACAAAGAGTTACAAAGAGTTACAAAGAGTTACATAGAGTTACAAAGAGTTACATAGAGTTACACAGAGTTACACAGAGTTACATAGAGTTACAAAGAGTTACATAGAGTTACACAGAGTTACATAGAGTTACACAGAGTTACACAGAGTTACATAGAGTTACAAAGAGTTACAAAGAGTTACAAAGAGTTACAAAGAGTTACATAGAGTTACATAGAGTTACACAGAGTTACATAGAGTTACATAGAGTTAGAAAGCGTTACACAGAGTTACACAAAGTTACAAAGAGTTACAAAGAGTTACAAAGAGTTACACAGAGTTACACAGAGTTACACAGAGTTACACAGAGTTACATAGAGTTACACAGAGTTACACAGAGTTACACAGAGTTACAAATAGTTACATAGAATTACATAAAGTTACATAGAGTTACAAAGAGTTACAAAGAGTTACATAGAATTACATAGAATTACATAGAGTTACACAGAGTTACACAGAGTTACAAAGAGTTACAAAGAGTTACAAAGAGTTACAAAGAGTTACAAAGAGTTACAAAGAGTTACAAAGAGTTACATGGAGTTACATAGAGTTAGAAAGAGTTACATAGAGTTAGAAAGAGTTACATAAAAAAGACACAAGCCCATCCAGTTCAACCAATAAAAGGGAAAAAAACAATCATACAATCCGTACCCACACCATCCCATACCCCCACAATCACACACCATCCCACACCCACAATCCTATAGGGTATGAATACTTTTTACATAATTACATTGTTTCATTGTTCCATTGAATCAATGTAACTATGTATATACCATCATACTTGTGGGATCAACAAAGCTGGAAATGACCCCCCCCCCCCCGAGCATTAATACTACTTACTGAGAAGAGCCAGGATACCCCCGAGGATGCCCAGGATGACAGGGATGCCCAGACCTCCAGCCAATGCCTTCGGACTGTCACAGTTATTCCCGGTTGTACATTGGCACACTTGTATTTTCAGCATCGTTATGTTGGACAAATCGCCGCGATCGACGAGGGTGACGGGTATAATATACAAATCTTCAGCCAGGTCCCTGCTTGGCTTTATCAGAAATTCTGTACAAAGAAAAGAACAATTATTCAAAGAGGGAAACAAAATACACGCTACAGGGCTTAGAAATCCAGTGTGTTTGAACCCCTTACCCTCTTTATTATATATACAGATAAAACATGCCCTTTTCCAGTGTATTTGTTTTTTTTTTTGGGGGGGGGGGCTGTTTTTTTATCATGGCTGTTTTGGCATGGACCATCCTTACAGCTGAACTGAACGTGAACAGTTCTCACACCGTTTCACCATTTCAGGCCCGATTTTAGTCCCAAATTTTGGGCTGAATTCACACCTAAAATGGACCAAAAGATGCACCGGAGCCGCTGCAGAGATTTGTGAAGCGACTCCATAGAGAGCCGGTCATGCACAAGTGTGAGCCTTGACCATATTATGGGGTATCCTTGTTGGACTCTCACTCCGTTTGGCAATTTACAGTAACACTATTTTGGAAACTTATTTTCTAATTTTTAGCTGAGTGGTTATTGGTGAGCAAGTTTGGTGCACTTTTACGCTAGGAAAAAAAAAATCACCTTTTATTGGAAGAAACAGGCCCCGCCCTCCCTTTCCCTTTGGGTAAAGCATGTAAATAATATGTTTCCCCTTTAAAAAGGACACTTATCTACATAGAGGCTGCCCGAAAAAAGAGGATTTTGGGCTAAATAGCTGGCGGAACCTTCTAACCGCAACGGCTGATTAAGAGTACCATGAAATCTTGGTGTCCTTCCATTACGATAAGAAAGAGGTTTTTATATTTTTTACTCAACTTAACGCCATTTGGCCATTCTGACAAGTTCTCTGATGGTGACAAAGATTAAACACGAAGTGTGAAAACTTACTTTCATTCTCCACATCGATCGTCCAGTTGTCACGAGCTTCACGGCTCACTTCTGCCCTGTAGGGGGCTGTAAAGGGGGGCAGATCTCTGTCAATAATATTAATAGATAGGGGGTCCTGATTCTTCAGGCAGTATACGGCGTCCCGATATTCCAGCTCCGGTCCGTTATCATTCACGTCTTCAAGTGTGATCTGAAGGGTGCCGGTCCCGGTGGTCGGGGGAGAACCTGGAGGAAGCAAAATATATATAAAAGAAATCCACATTCTGTCTGGTGATTGTTTTACAGCATCAGCAACATTGTCTGTAGCGGTGGTCACACCCTATGTGGTCAGAGAGTGACCCCCCCCGCTATTCTATGTGATCAGAGAGTGACCCCCCCGCTATTCTATGTGATCAGAGAGTGACCCCCGCTATTCTATGTGGTCAGAGAGTGACCCCCGCTATTTTATGTGATCAGAGAGTGACCCCCGCTATTCTGTGTGGTCAGAGAGTGACCCCCCCCGCTATTCTATGTGGTCAGAGAGTGACCCCCCCCGCTATTCTATGTGGACAGAGAGTGACCCCCGCTATTCTATGTGGTCAGAGAGTGACCCCCGCTATTCTGTGTGGTCAGAGAGTGACCCCCCCGCTATTCTATGTGGACAGAGAGTGACCCCCGCTATTCTATGTGGTCAGAGAGTGACCCCCGCTATTCTGTGTGGTCAGAGAGTGACCCCCCCGCTATTCTATGTGGACAGAGAGTGACCCCCGCTATTCTATGTGGTCAGAGAGTGACCCCCGCTATTCTGTGTGGTCAGAGAGTGACCCCCCCGCTATTCTATGTGGACAGAGAGTGACCCCCGCTATTCTATGTGGTCAGAGAGTGACCCCCGCTATTCTATGTGGTCAGAGAGTAAACTCCACTATTCTATGTGGTCAGAGAGTAAACCCCACTATTCTATGTGGTCAGAGAGTGACCCCCGCTATTCTATGTGGTCCGAAGTGACCCCCCCGCTATTTTGTCCTGCACCACTCCATGTCATCTCCAGTCTGCCGTTGGACGGTCAGTGAGCCCCCCATAATGATTCCTCGTCCGGTGACACCCCCCCATAATTCCTCGTCCGGTGACACCCCCATAATGATTCCTCGTCCGGTGACACCCCCATAACGATTCCTCATCCGGTGACACCCCCATAACGATTCCTCATCCGGTGACTCCCCCATAACGATTCCTCGTCCGGTGACACCCCCATAACGATTCCTCGTCTGGTGACACCCCCCATAATGATTCCTCGTCCGAAACAGAGAGAGAGAGAGACACAGAGAGAGAGAGAGAGAGAGAGAGAGAGAGACAGAGAGAGAGACAGAGAGGGGAGTCATTGCTGCAAAGGGGTAGAGACTGGAGCTGCATGCTGTGAGCCGGGGGACAGAGTGGCTGCAAGGATACCACCCCTGCAGTGCCAGTTGGGGGTGTCCCTACAAGCAACCGAGAGTGAGAGGACATCTGCTCTGAGGAAGCGTTGTTGCCGTGTCTCTGGGATTGGTGAAAGGCCCTTGCGGCCCATTATCTGTCACCAATTGCAGTGTTGGCACTTAAGTTGGCTTTGTGTTGCAGTGTGGGCACTCGGGTCATCTCTGCATTGGGGTGAAGTGAGGAGAGCATCTTAAGAGAAGTTCTGCCCTTTATATATTTATTTCTGGGGATTTAAAAATGTTATAAAGTAAATGAAATGTATAAAAACGTGACTTGTTCTGATATAAACCCCCCGGGTGATGTGGAGCTGAGAATACCAAACTGATAAGACCTTCCATGGTGGACGGCGTGGATTTCCTATCACCTTCTATCATGGAGACAAAGGTCACCCAGACAGACGGAGGAGGGGAATGTACGATACGTATGATTTGGTGCCACCACCTTTGCAATACCCCCCTTATCCCTGAAGCCGTGTGCCCTCCTGTATGTACATTTCTCCCAACCACATAACATGCAGGAAAATCTAAAAACCAACATCCAGAAACCATCAGATGTCCTCGGAAACTTGAGGAACACTCACCATTGTCCACAGCCAAGACGATGGCTTTATAAATGTCGTCCTTCACAAACACGGACTCCCGATCTAACTGTCCGTTTCCTGTGATGATTCCATTATCCGGGTTCACGCTGAGCCACCCGGCCGGGTCATTACCCATCCTATAGCTGCAGGAAAACATGTAGAAAGGCTTTGTCATGACCGACGTCTGATTCGAGGCAATTTGGTTTTGTACATATTTCACCGATCACTTTATCACAAATCAGATGTAATTTGGACAATTAGATTAATTCTGTCACATTGGATATTCTAGAACTGTACGGCAACCTTTGACCTCCGAGATTCATAGGCGTGCGCACAGGGAGTGGCAGGTGTGCCTAGGCCAGTGTTTCTCAATTCCAGCCCTCACGCCCCCCCAACATGTCATGTTTTCAGGATTTCCCTCAAATGAAACGGCCGTGGTAATTACTAAGGCAGTGAAACCGATCAAATCACCTGTGCAAAATAATGGAAATCCTGAAAACCTGACCTGTTGGGGGGCCTTGAGGACTGGAGTTGAGAAACACTGGCCTAGGCACACCCTTATCCCCCCATGTGCATTACCATTATCCAGGGGTAACACCAGGTGGGTGGTTAGGGGTGCCAGTAGCCAGAGCAAATGCCCCATTATATTAAAGACTAGGTTCGACTTTAGGAACACGTTACACTCGTATTTAGGGGGCAGCGTAATGTTCTTCCAATCAACTGCCTCCCAAAACCAGAACCTCTTCCGTTGTGACAGCCGGTGGCGTTTGAGCTTTGGGGTGCACACCCTAATGTAAAACTCTGCGCACACCTATGCAGAGATGGTATTGCGCTCAGTGATTCCTGGATCTATGCCCTCAATGAACCGCTTGCTGACCACCCACAGTGCTTGTACTGCGATTGGCCGGCACAGGCAGGCTGGATCACGTACGTGTATGTCACCCAGCCTGCCCAGTACCCGGGGCCTGGTGATCGTAAAATCCCAACCGCAATCACATGATCACTATGTCTACAAAAGCTGTTATGAATAAATTCAACAACTGTGTTGTCTATGCTGTGATTGGCCAACAACTATCACATGGTACCTGGGCCAATCAGAGAACGGATGAAGATGTAGAAATATGAAGGATGATGACGGAAATCTTACAATCACCACTTACGTGATCTTTTGGATCTGCGCCTTGTCGGGGTCCTGAGCCGTGTAGGACGCCACCTCTTGGCCGCTCGGCAGATCCTCCCGGATGGTGACGTTCTTCACTGGCGGTACGAAGATCGGAGCCTCATTCACATCCTCCACATCCACCGTGACGGTGGCGGTAGACGTTACCAGCGGTACAGAAAATCCGGCTTTGTTGGTGGCCGCTACCAACAGGATGTATTGTCTCTTCGTCTCAAAGTCCAGTCCCTGCAATCAGGAGGAAATGATTGATTGACGGCCAAACCTCAAAGCTTAATAGCAGATCGATCTCCTGCATCGATTATTATTATTGGGCATTACATAGGCAGGCTCTGCTTCCTGCTTAGAGGAGATAACCAGGGATGTTTTGTATTTTCTTTCATATCCATATACAAGTCTACATGTCCAGATGAGCATTTATCTGTTTCTGCATCCAATAAAAACTGCCAATGGAACCCCAATTGTACCCAACTGTCATTAACTGTACCCAACTGTACCCAACTGTCATCAACTCTACCCAACTGTCATCAACTCTACCCAACTGTACCCATATGTACCCACTATGCCCAATTATATCCAATTATGCCCAATTATATCTATGGAAATGCACCCAACTGGAACCCCAACTATACCCAACTATATACAACTATTCCCATGGAAATTTACTCAACAATACCCAGCTATACACAAATATACCCAACTGTACCCAACTATACTCAACCATACCCAACTATACCCAACTATACCCAACTATACCCAGCTATACTCAACCGTACTCAGCTATACTCAACCGTACTCAGCTATACTCAACCGTACTCAGCTATACTCAACCGTACTCAGCTATACTCAACCATACTCAGCTATACTCAACCATACTCAGCTATACTCAACCATACTCAGCTATACTCAGCTATACTCAGCTATACTCAGCTATACTCAGCTATACTCAGCTATACTCAGCTATACTCAGCTATACTCAGCTATACTCAGCTATACTCAGCTATACTCAGCTATACTCAGCTATACTCAGCCGTACTCAGCCGTACTCAACCGTACTCAGCTATACTCAGCTATACTCAGCTATACTCAGCTATACTCAGCTATACTCAGCTATACTCAGCTATACTCAACCATACACAACTATACCCAACTGTACCCAACTGTACTCAACCATACACAACTATACCCAACAATACCTATGGAAATGTACCCAACCAGACCCCCAACTTTACCCAATTATACCTCACTCTGCTCAACTATAACCAGCTATACCCAACTATATACCCAACTATGCCCAACAATACCTATGGAAATGTACCCAACATGAACCCTAACTTTTTGCAGCCAATATAAACAGCCAATGGAACCCCAACTATACCAAACTGTAACTAACTATACCCAACTATATCCAATTATGCCCAATTTTACCTATGGAAATGCACCCAACTGGAACCCCAACTATACCCAACTATTCCCAACTATACCTATGGAAATGAACCTCAACTGTAACCAGCTATAACCAGCTTTGCCCAACTATACCCAGCTATACCTATGGAAATGCACCCAACTGGAACACGTGAAATGTACCCAATCAGAACCCCAACTATACCCAACTTTACCCAACTACAGTATACCTAAGGAAATTTACCCAACCAGAACCTCAGCTCTACTCAACTATACCCAGCTATACACAACTATTCCCAACTATACCTATGGAAATGTACCCAACCGGACCCCCAACTATACCCAATTATGTCCAACTATACTCAACTATGCCCAGCTATATCCAAATATACCCAACTATCTCCATCTGTATCCAACTATACCCATGGAAATGTACCCAACCAGAAACCCCAACCATACCGGCTGGGGGAGTGACAAGACTTGGTTCTATTATATAAATGTAATAACAGTCGGGTCTCTGGGCTGGCTGTGCTGTGTATATGTCAGGAATCCATAGAGAGGAATATAAAGCAGATCTCATGTACAGATGTAATCGGGGTATTTGGCCGATGTCTGGAGTCCAGCTCTACATGAGGGCGACTCTGTACGGCAACCACATTGAACTTACCTTCACCGTTGTCAGCTGACCCATGTTATCTGGGGTTGTAGTTATACCAAATAGGTTTCCTTCATTGCCTTTAACAATCTTATACACGGCTGTCCAGGCGTCAGTGTTGGGGGTGTCGTCATCTGTGACCGTCAGGAGCGCAACCTCGTACCCCACAGCGTTTTCAGGGACCTTCGCTGAGTACTGAAATTAAGAGATCTCATGTCAGAACTACAACATAATGGTCTTCATGACTGTAGAACTATATGTCAGGGCTTCTCCAAAATGGTCTCCGCCCACAAGACCATGACAAAACGGCCTCCGCCTACAAGACCATACCAAAATGCGCTCCTCCCACAAGACCATACCAAAATGGACTCCGCCCACAAGACCATACCAAAATGGACTCCGCCCACAAGACCATACCAAAATGGGCTCCTCCCACAAGACCATGACAAAATGGCCTCCGCCTACAAAATTAATATTGAATGGCATTTGTGTAAAAGGCTCCTAGAGGAGGATATGTGACAGCATCTGAGGAACCTCTAAAATGCAATGGGCCCTAAGATTTAGTACACATGACTATGAAATGGCTTCTGGGTATAATTATTATTATTATTATGCATCTAAACGCACCCAAAATTTCCTATATTGCAGCTCACAAGCTCACAAGTCCTCATGATGTTAGTGTTCATTTTTTTAGGTTGTTTTCCCTTCAATTTTCCCCTGGCAATTCTGCAATACACTCCCTTTCCCTGGTGGCTACGCTCCCTCCTCCGCTGTATCAATGGAAGGAGCCAAGGTTGTCACCCAGGCTGGACTACAAACACATCTTCCTCATTTTATCTCCATTACATTGTGGGTGGAGGAGGCAGTAGCGGCCCATCCATTAAGGGCGCATGGGTGCCGCCCCCTCTGTTACGCCACCCCCCTATATGTAAAATGGCCATATCCATGGCCGCTGCCGCCCCCTATTCAGGTGTCCAGCCCCTTTTTCGGCCACTGGGGGCCTGAATTGCAGCGGCGGGGGTGTTTTTTTTGAAGCACAGGATTAGAGCCAGAGGCTATAATAGGCTACAGAAAAGGTGGACTTGGAGTGCAGAGCGGTGTGCTCGGAGTCCACCCAGGTGTGTTAGAAAATTAATATTTGCTTTTGTAGCACTGAACCTCCTCTCCACCAATCAGGAAGTATAATACCTGATTGGCTGAATGCGCAGGCATTCCTATTGGACGCCTAGTGGAATGGAAGAAGAGACGCACGGGAACCATGAAGGACACAGGAGCCTGACCCGGACGGGCACAGTGGCTGCATTTTATGGGCACAGTGGCTATTTGAGCACCAGCCGCCGCTGGGAGGAGGATCCGTCGTTTACAGAAGGAAGAGAACATTGATGGCGGTTTACGTTCAGCTCACATGAAAGGACATTTCTGGCGAGATAAAGAGGGAATTTTCTGTTCTTACTGATAGTTCAGAATGAATGAATGCAGCCACCACATCTGAGGACTGGTAAGCTGCAATATATGACAGTTTGTTGTTGGTATCCTCCTGGGAGTCACATGTCTGCACTTCAGGACCACAGCAAAGGCATAGAAGGGCTACAACAAAATGGCCGCTGTGCAAAACCCGAATAAGGGATCATAAATTCCACTTCAGCAGCTGCTACAACATTGTCCCAGAGTTCCATAATGGCGGGACGCGGGATTCACACTCACCTGAATGGGATCGAATACAGGAGCGTTGTCATTGGCGTCTGTTACGGTGATCACAGCTTTGGCGCTGGTTTCAAATCCGGCCCCCTCCTGGTCCGCGGCCTTGATAGTCAGAGTATACACAGGATACAGCTGAGGAGAAAATCATAATAAATATTATGTATCGGAAATACAATCACTGTGTGATCTTCATTCTCCTTCCATTATTATGTCCAGCCAGGACTCACCAACAGGGGGCAGCGAGGAGAAGAGACTTCATTGGCCCCTTGCAGGCCGAACTAAAGGGCATCTGACAGCTGAGGAAATAATTCACCCGGCAGCCATAACAGATATTGTAACCCGCAGCATACGGGGTGAGGGGTCAATCCCTTACTGGAAATCACTGTAGTACACACCGCTACTACACCACTACTACACAGATAATACACCCCTAATACACCTCTAATACACTGAACTACACCACTACTACTACACCACTACTACACAGATAATACACTGCTAATACACTGATAATCCACCGCTACTACTCCACTAATACACTGCACTACACCACTACTACTACACAGCTAATATACCACTACTACAGAGATACAACACTGCTAATACACCGATACTACACCGCTAATACACCGATAATACACCGATAATACACCGATACTACACCGCTAATACACCGCTAATACAACCCTAATACACCGATACTACACCCCTAATACACCCCTAATACACCGATACTACACCACCAATACACCCCTAATACACCGCTAATACACCGATAATACACCGATAATACACCGATAATACACCACTAATACACTGCCAATACTACACCATTACTACACAGATAATACACTGATAATACACCCCTAATACACCCCTAATACACCGATACTACACCACTAATACACCAATACTACACCGATAATACACCAATAATACACCCCTAATACACCAATAATACACCGCTAATACACCGCTAATACACCGCTAATACACCGCTAATACACCCCTAATACACCCCTAATACACCCCTAATACACCGATAATACACCGATAATACACCGATAATACACCGATAATACACCGATAATACACCGATAATACACCCCTAATACACCGATACTTCACCACTAATACACTGCTAATACTACATCATTACTACACAGATAATACACCAGTACTAAACCAATAATACACTGCTACTACACCACTAACTGATTGCTAGTACACCACTATTACACCTCCAATACGATGATCTCCACTAGCATCTGGTCACAGTGCTGTGTGTTGCCCAATCATGACCGGTTCTCTTTATTGGACGTCTCCATCCACATCTATCAGTTTAGTTCTAGACAACTGTCCAGGTTTTCCATCCCTTCCTCCAAATCCCAGAATAAAACCCCACACTTTCTAGCGGCTGTATCTCCCGATGATTGTACATTCCGGGGGAATCCATCACTGGAGGAAGACACCAGTAGCTGTGGAATGGCAGCCATGGTTAGCCGGGACTGTGAGTGGTGGTGGTGGTGGGGATTCCTCACCACCGAAAGTTGCAAGAAGAAAGAAGATTTTATTCAATCACAAACCTCACGGTCCAATCCGGCGGTCACAACGCTGATTAGTCCGGAGCCTTTATCAATGGTGAACATTGTGGGGGTTGGTAGAGGGGGATCCTGACTGACGATAGAGTAGGCGAGAATTCCGTTATTGGTGTCCTCGGTGTCATCGGCGTCTGTTGCTGTGACATTCATCACAGGGGTCCCTAAAGGGGGAGGAGAAGAGACATTACAATGGAGGAGGGAGCGCCAATAGTGAGTGCAGTGAGTACCCATAGTGAGTGCCCATAGTGAGCATCCATAGTGAGCGTCCCCATAGTGAGCGCAGTGAGTACCCATAGTGAGCGCCCATAGTGAGCGCCCATAGTGTGTGCAGTGAGTGCCCATAGTGAGTGGCAATAGTGAGCGTCCATAGTGAGCATCCATAGTGAGCGCCCATAGTGAGCACACCTATAGTGAGCGTCCCCATAGTGAGGGTCCCCATAGTGAGTGCAGTGAGTACCCATAGTGAGTGCAGTGAGTACCCATAGTGAGCGCCCATAGTGAGCACACCCATAGTAAGCGTCCCCATAGTGAGCGTCCCCATAGTAAGCGTCCCCATAGTGAGCGTCCCCATAGTGAGCGCAGTGAGTGCCCATAGTGAGCGTCCCCATAGTGAGCGCAGTGAGTGCCCATAGTGAGCGTCCCCATAGTGAGGGTCCCCATAGTGAGTGCAGTGAGCACCCATAGTGAGCGCCCATAGTGAGCGTCCCCATAGTGAGCGTCCCCATAGTGAGCGTCCCCATAGTGAGCGTCCCCATAGTAAGCGTCCCCATAGTAAGCGTCCCCATAGTAAGCGTCCCCATAGTAAGCGTCCCCATAGTAAGCGTCCCCATAGTGAGCAACCCCATAGTGACATGAGAACAAACCCCAGAAGATGGTTTGATGAAAAAGCCAAAGGACCACCCAGCTCACCCCCGCAGGTCTTGCTAGTCAATGTCTAAGAAGAAATGGTGGGGAGCCCCAGTGGTCGCCGATCTCCTTCACGTTGTTCAGGTAAAACTCCTCCTCCTGATCTAAAAGATCCACTTTATATTTGAGTCCTGACAACTTACCTGGTCTGGAGCCCTCGGTCACTGAGCCCTCAAACACCGGCTGGGTGAAGTACGGTTTGTTGTCGTTCTGGTCGGTCACTTTGATAATGATCTCTATGGGGGTCTCCACTTGTTGCCCATTTGATGAGACGGCGTAGACCAAGACCTGAAACAAGAAGGAACAATCCGCTCTTTAGAATCGTCTGACGTAGAACAGAAACCGGGAGAAATCTTCTTGTGAACCCCAATGACTCGCCCCAAAGGGAACCCATTGTTATCTCTTACCCTGTGATTAGCGAACGCCCAAACTGGGGAAAAGTTCTGACCCGAACAGTAAACTCCATTAAAGCCTATGAGAGCCCATAAAAGGGGTATGGGGGTCCGGGTACTGCCCTGGGGGGCTGTCAGGGTTGGGCTCAGCCCTTCCTTCTCTGAGATGGCCGCTCAGCTGTCGGCTAATTGCCGGCTCCTATCTCTGCTCGGTGACTCACCTGTTGATGATTCTGCTCGTCAGTCCTGCTTACTTAAGCCGTCCAGCTCAGATGATCTCTGCCTTCGCCTTGGTCAACATCACAGAGACTTAGACCCCGATGCGCTGAAAAAAATCTCCTGCAAGCAGCATCTATGGAGCGGTGAGAGGAGCGGCATGTAAAACAATGGGAAACCGCGGCAATACCACCCGGAATGGACCTCTGCATTTCAGGCGCATTTCAGGCGGTATTAACACTTTATCGGCCGCTAGCGGGGGTTAATACTGCACCGCTAGCGGTCGAATGCCGCAGCAATTCCGACGGTATAGCGCCGCTATTTTTAGCAGCGCTATACTGCCACCGCGTCTCCCGCCCCAGTGTGAAAGGGGCCTTTAGAGACTATCTCTTGCGTTCCTGTTGAAGAATTTGCTCAGCTGACATCCCTTCTGGCTCCTGATCCTGCTTGCTGTACTAACACGTATATCTCTGACTCTCTGACATGGCTGACTATCGGATCCGATTCCTGAACTCCGGCTATGTTTTAACTGCGCTGATTCTGTTCATCTTTTTAGTATTATTATTATTATTATTCAACAAGTGCGATTCACCTGTACTTCTTTTTTGAAAAACAAACAATGTTTTTTTTGAGAAGCAGTAATTTTAATGATGCTGAAAATGGCAAAAATAAAAATAAAATTTCTATTACATATAGTGCCTGGGGGCCCCCTTAGTCTTTCTGTAAAGTGGAGCATCTGTACCATGTATGGAACCTGCTGCAGCAAAAATTCAATTTCTAAAGAAAAGTTCACATTTAAATTGAATGCGATTGTCGACACCCATTGATTCGTCAGGGGAAACCCGCTTTGATATACAAGTGCTTTGAATTACAAGCATTCTTCTGAAACAAATTATCCTCGTAATCCGAGGTACTACGGTATAGGTTAGCAGTGATAAATGATGACCATGATGTCTTCCAAGAGTTATATAATGGTCTAAATATTTTAAAGGCAAAAAGAGGGCTCAGACTGGGCACAGGACGGCAGGGCTCAGACTGGGCACAGGCCGGCAGGGCTCAGACTGGGCACAGGCCGGCAGGGCTCAGACTGGGCACAGGCCGGCAGGGCTCAGACTGGGCACAGGCCGGCAGGGCTCAGACTGGGCACAGGCCGGCAGGACTCAGACTGGGCACAGGCCGGCAGGACTCAGACTGGGCACAGGCCGGCAGGACTCAGACTGGGCACAGGCCGGCAGGACTCAGACTGGGCACAGGCTGGCAGGGCACAGGCCAACAGGACTCAGAGGTAATCGGTATTAGAAAAAAATGTTTTCTTACCGTATATTTGGGTATAGTCTCTCTGTCCAGAGGTCGGGTCACGTTAAGCCATCCAGTAGTCCTCTCAATGACAAAAGTCCCCACGGGCGGAGAGTCGGCCCCTTGGCCTGTCATGCTGTAGAACACAGAAAGTTCGGCGGCCCGGCTGGACTTGACCTGGAGGGAAGCAATATGGGAAATGGGAGGAGTTATACACTTTCATAAAGGTTCTGATTATTTATTTTTTATGGGTGGAGACTCCTCCTTCATTTTCATGGTTCTTATCCTTGTGACCACATCATACTTTCTTTTCTGATTCCCATGGATGGATATGAAGGATTGCGCCTGAACTGTGACTACACTATATTATATATCCAAAGGACACCTAACCACAACTTTACTATATGGCCTAAAGCACAGGTGTCAAACACAAGGCATGCAGGCCGAATCCGGCCCTTCAAGCCATTTCTTCTGGCCCTCGCACCTCTCCAGCAGCTGCAAGAGAGCTCCAGCCCTCCTCTGGTCCTCCTCCAGACCCTTACTTTCTGCTTTCAAGCAATGCATCCAGCTACTTCTCAGCAGCAGCATAAGGAAAGGGGGGGGGGGTGCACTGTGATGTAAGGAAGAGTGGGGGACTCAACTCCTGATGGTGGGGGGGCTCTTGACATCTAATGTAAGGGGAGGGGATGCTCTGGACATCTAATCTTACAGATTACAACCGGCCCCTTTGAGGACAGTCATAATGCTGATGCGGCCCACCATAGAGTTGCCACCTCATCCCTTTAAAACCGAACACATATTAATTACACAGGTTCTGTGGCTAATTAAGGTGGTAATTAAACTCACTTGGTGCTTTACCTGCATTAAATTAGCCTCAGAACCCGTGTAATTCATATGTGTTCGGTTTTAAAGGGATGAGGTGGCAACTCTAGCCCACCATGACATTGAGTTGGACACCCCCCTGGCCTAAAGTGTGTGGACCCCAACTTCAAATTATGGAGTTAGGGGGTTTCCACTGAAGGGTCCCGGTAATCCTCCATCATACAAAGACATTGTAGACAATTTGATGAAGACCCTTTTCTGTCCCAGCATGACTGCCCCCTGTGATGTACAAAGCCAGCTCCATAAAGACATGGCTGTGCCCCCCTATGAACAAAGCCGGCTCCATAAAGACATGCCTGTGCCCCCCTATGTACAAAGCCAGCTCCATAAAGACATGGTTGTGCCCCCCTATGAACAAAGCCGGCTCCATAAAGACATGGCTGTGCCCCCCTATGTACAAAGCCAGCTCCATAAAGACATGGCTGTGCCCCCCTATGTACAAATCCAGCTCCATAAAGACATGACTGTGCCCCCCTATGTACAAAGCCGGCTCCATAAAGACATGACTGTGCCCCCCCCCCCCCCTGTGTACAAAGCCAGCTCCATAAAGACATGGCTGTGCCCCCCTATGTACAAATCCAGCTCCATAAAGACATGGCTGTGCCCCCCTATGTACAAAGCCGGCTCCATAAAGACATGACTGTGCCCCCCCCCCCCCCTGTGTACAAAGCCAGCTCCATAAAGACATGGCTGTGCCCCCCTATGTACAAAGCCGGCTCCATAAAGACATGGCTGTGCCCCCCTATGTACAAAGCCAGCTCCATAAAGACATGGCTGTGCCCCCCTATGAACAAAGCCGGCTCCATAAAGACATGGCTGTGCTCTCCTATGTACAAAGCCAGCTCCATAAAGACATGGCTGTGCCCCCCTATGAACAAAGCCGGCTCCATAAAGACATGGCTGTGCCCCCCTATGTACAAAGCCGGCTCCATAAAGACATGGCTGTGCCCCCCTATGTACAAAGCCAGCTCCATAAAGACATGGCTGTGCCCCCCTTATGTACAAAGCCAGCTCCATAAAGACATGGCTGTGCCCCCCTATGTACAAAGCCAGCTCCATAAAGACATGGCTGTGCCCCCCTATGTACAAAGCCAGCTCCATAAAGACATGGCTGTGCCCCCCTATGTACAAAGCCAGCTCCATAAAGACATGGCTGTGCCCCCCTATGTACAAAGCCAGCTCCATAAAGACATGATGTGACCAGTTTGGTGAGGAGTAACTCCAGTGTCCTGCACAGAGCCCTGACCTCACCCCTACTGATCACCTTTGTGTCGTCTCATCCAACATTAGTACCCGACCTCACAAATGGGCACAAATTCCCACAGCACCCTTCAAGATCTGGGGGAAAGTCTTCCCTGAGGAGTGGGGCAACTGCATAAAGGCATGGTTTGACCAGTTTGGTGTGGAGAAACTCATGTGTCCTGCACAGAGCCCTGACCTCATCCCTACTGAACACCTTTTGGATGAAGTGGAGTACCAGTTGGGAGACAGGTCTTTTTTCTGGTGCCCAATGTGAGGCCCAACATTAGGATCGGACCTCACAAATCTTGTTTTTACTTAATGGGCAGAACATTCCACAGGCACCCCAAAACCTTGTGGAATACCTTCCCAGAAAAGTGGAGGGTGTTAGAGTTGTAAATGGGAGACAATTCCATATTATTGCCCATACATTTTGGAAAGGAACATCCAAATGTAACCATCATTGTCAACGGTCCTCAAAAAATGGGCCATATGGTGAATGCGCAGTGTGGCACAAGGCCAGGTCTGCCGACACAGGAGGAGGACATGCTGAGCACTCTGTACTAACAACCAATGTGTGGTGTATTGTGTACAGAAGGAGAGGTTTGTGTTGGGGGTACCTGGATGAGCCTTTTGGGAAATGGGCCTCTTTCATTCTCAGAGCATTGAATTGGTGGGATGACCCAATCTCTCTTCTGTCTCCGGAGCTCACGGGACGGATGTGAATGTTCAGCCTGCAGAGACACAAACACATAAAACAATCACAACCAGTCAATTAAAAGTCCAACTAAAAAAAACAGAACTACCCGAAGGTGACATTTCATTTTGATTAATGGGAGACCCCCAAAACCGGCCGCCGCATCGCCACTTTACTCCCTGGCAGAATTTCTCCAGGGCCGGTTTTACTTTGTTCCAACGCTGGCTCAGACATTAGAAGAGGGGGGATTTAGGATTTCTCCAATCACAAGCAGGGATTGACATTCCCAGCCAGGACAAGTACTGTGAGTGAAGCGGCGATGTGGCGGCCTTTTTTTGGGGCATCAGATTGGCCCAGGATGGGGGGGGGCTGTGTCAGTTTTATTCCAGAACACTATTGTTATGGAATAAAGGTGCCCGGGACTGTCCCGGGAAATGCGGGACTGCCCCGGGAAATGCGGGTCTGCCCCGGGAAATGCGCGACTGTCCCGGGAAACGCGCGACTGTCCCGGGAAACGCGCGACTGTCCCGGGAAACGCGCGACTGTCCCGGGAAACGCGAGACTGTCCCGGGAAACGCGAGACTGTCCCGGGAAACGCGAGACTGTCCCGGAAAATGCCCGGAAAATGGACACAAGGTCACCCTACATACACCCCCAACCCCCCACAGACATTATACAGCTAAGGAAGAATATGTTCAGCTTCGATAGGTGCTGTTCAGTCTGGACCTTTCTCGACCAATGGTATTATTGGAGGTAGGAAGAGACACGGGGGACAGCATGGAAGGAAGACCCCCATCATTCATACAGGAGACTCACCTGTCTGTGGTGGGGGTGGCGTCATTCATACAGGAGACTCACCTGTCTGTGGTGGGGGTGGCATCATTCATACAGGAGACTCACCTGTCTGTGGTGGGGGTGGCGTCATTCATACAGGAGACTCACCTGTCTGTGGTGGGGGTGGCGTCATTCATACAGGAGACTCACCTGTCTGTGGTGGGGGTGGCGTCATTCATACAGGACACTCACCTGTCTGTGGTGGGGGTGGGGTCATTCATACAGGAGACTCACCTGTCTGTGGTGGGGGTGGCGTCATTCATACAGGAGACTCACCTGTCTGTGGTGGGGGTGGGGTTATTCATACAGGAGACTCACCTGTCTGTGGTGGGGGTGGGGTCATTCATACAGGAGACTCACCTGTCTGTGGTGGGGGTGGGGTCATTCATACAGGAGACTCACCTGTCTGTGGTGGGGGTGGGGTTATTCATACAGGAGACTCACCTGTCTGTGGTGGGGGTGGCGTTTTCTCAGTATCACGGTGGTCTCGGTGAGCACATTATTCCCCTCCAATGCCACAACACCGAACTCTCTGTGTCCATGAAGCTTCAGATGTTCCTTCACTACGATGGAGCCGTCAGCCTGAACCTCGAAATCAGAGTCTTTGGATTCATAGCGAACCTTCGATTTCAGGCCGCAGGTAATGAAGTCCACTGAAAGATAAGAGGGGGAGGGGTGAGAATTGAGGTCATCCCACCAGGGCACGCCGATCACTTCCAATCAATTCTGTATTTTCTCTTCTAATTCTTCCATTCACTACATTGATGAATATCGTGTGGAACTGCAATCGTGATTTCATATTAAAGTAAATCCTAAACTCCTTTTTGATAGAGAGGGTAAGGAAGGGTTAGGCCTCTGCCAGGCTTTTATTACTATCTGTGTCCCCGCTGTAGAGACACCCCCCCCCCCCGACCTGTATGTCCCCGGGGCAGGGCAGTCTCCAGGACAGGAAATGAAAACAAATCTCCCCAACAAGCCCCTCCTCCCCCTGTACAGTATCTGACCTGTATGTTACCGGGGCAGAGAGGTTGGGGGGGGGGGGGGGAGTAACTTGGTTTGAGAGCGTTTTGCGAGACGAGCAGAATGTTTTAATACATTTTGCCTTGATATACAAGCAATGTCTTGATATAAGAGCAGCGTCATGTCACCACTGAGTATAAAAGAGTAGAGAGGCGCCTCTAAGTGTAGTAATATGGGTTACATGTAATGAAGGGACAACATTTAGCAACTTATCGCTACACTTAGAGGCGGAGCCTCTCTTCTCTTTTATACTCTGTAAAAAAAAATGCTTTGATATACAAGTGCTTTGGATTACAAGCATGTTTCTGGAATGAATTATCCTCGCAAACTGAGGATTTACTGTAGTCTTTTGAAACCATCGATGCCCCCGCTGAGACCACCGCCTGTGGAAGGGAATTCCACATCCTTGCCGCTCTTACAGTAAAAAACCCTCTACATAGTTTAAGATTAAACCTCTTCTAATTTAATGAGTGGCCGGGTGTCTTATTATTAAACTCCCTTTCACAGAAACGTTCTCTCCCTATTGGGGGGTCACCAGTCTGGTGTTTCTACATTGAAATCCGGTATTGTAAGAGGAGAGAAATCAATGCAATCATTATTATACTTTATTATGTCACTAAACAAAAAAAGATTGTTGAGATAACAAACAAAATACTGAGTGCAGCGGATCTGTGTGATGTAAGCGGGCGATAAGCGTGTCAGAGCCATGTGCTGCGTTTCTATTAATACGCAATGTTTTCCCCCTGCAACCTGCCCCTCCCTCTCCAAGAAGCCGGCCCATTCATTACGCCACGTGAAGTGCCACGGCTCTAATTATAAGGCTGACACAAGAGGCTGATCGCTGGAAGGGTGGAAGGATTAGCAGCTCCATTTACTAAAAATAATAATTGCAAAGCAGTCCCGGTCTTTAATAAATACAATGCTTTATTCACCATTGTTTATACAAGTGTCATGGTATGGGCAGGGCTGACTTAATGAGAGGGCACACCTGGGCACTGCCCAGGGGACCCAGCTGAATGGGGGCCCCTGCACTTTCCCCAAAGCAGCTGGTCCTTGAGCCCACGCTGCCCTGAAATTGGGGGCCCCATGATGGCACTGAGAGTGATGGATTCACAGGGGAGGCAGAGTGCTGGGGGGATATCTGGGGTGTAGAGGGGTCAGAGTTCTGGGGGGATATCTGGGGTGTAGAGGGGTCAGAGTGCTGGGGAGATATCTGGGGTGTAGAGGGGTTAGAGTGCTGGGGGAATATCTGGGATGTAGAGGGGTTAGAGTGCTGGGGGAATATCTGGGGTGTAGAGGGGTCAGAGTGCTGGGGGGATATCTGGGGTGTAGAGGGGTCAGAGTGCTGGGGGGATATCTGGTGTGTAGAGGGGTCAGAGTGCTGGGGGGATATCTGGGGTGTAGAGGGGTCAGAGTGCTGGGGGGATATCTGCGGTGTAGAGGGGTCAGAGTTCTGGGGGGATATCTGGGATGTAGAGGGGTCAGAGTGCTGGGGGGATATCTGGGGTGTAGAGGGGTCAGAGCGCTGGGGGGATATCTGAGGTGTAGAGGGGTCAGAGCGCTGGGGAGATATCTGGGGTGTAGAGTGGTCAGAGTGCTGGGGGGATATCTGGGGAGTAGAGGGGTCAGAGTGCTGGGGGGATATCTGGGGTGTAGAGGGGTCAGAGTGCTGGGGGGATATCTGGGGTGTAGAGGGGTCAGAGTGCTGGGGGGATATCTGGGGAGTAGAGGGGTCAGAGTGCTTGGGGGATATCTGGGGTGTAGAGGGGTCAGAGTGCTGGGGGGATATCTGGGGTGTAGAGGGGTCAGAGTGCTGGGGGGATATCTGGGGTGTAGAGGGGTCAGATTGCTAGGGGGATATCTGGGGTGTAGAGGGGTCAGTGTATATCGGCACGTCTCCAACTAATCTTTTACCACTTCCATCACCTCATCCCCCACAGTTACAACCTTTTGCACCCCCTGCCCCACCCTATTAGATGGTAAGCTCTTCTGAGCCGGGCCCTCTTGTTTTTTATTGTAATATTACTGTATTGTCTCCCTTTTATATTGTAAAGCGCTGCGTAAACTGTTGGCGCCATAGAAATCCTGTATAAAAATAATAATAATCAAACAACTATAGTACACAAGCAACAAAGTGCAGTACCACAACGCTCCTGCAGAGGTCACTGTCCCACCTGGTATAACAGACAGGAACTGCGTCATGGTATATGTCGGCGCCACTACACTAAACGCTTCATATACCGTATAAAGAATGGCGGTAGAATGCGATCTTGTGTTCACTTATTATTTACAACTCACATGCTCTTTATTCATGTATCATATATATATTGTATACTTTTATAATCCTTACAATAAAGTTATATTTACTGGCCCCTTCCCCCACTCATCCTAAAACATCCACAGTAACAGCCAGTGGGAGAGGAGGGAAGCCGGCAGTGCTGTGGGGGGGAAGGAGAGAGAGCCAGGTCAGTAGGAGGATCTGTTCTGCACAGGGTGATTAGGGTGTGCCTGGGCGCATCTGGCACACCCTGTGCGCACGCCTATGCCTGGGAGTGAACCATGCCTTACCAATCTACAAGGAAACCTCGTAGCGGGAGCAAAGCAGCAGTGAGCGGAGGGGTGATTCCCATTGGAGGGGGGGGGGGGGGATATGCCGCACCAGGCTATAGCTGAGCCCTCTTGTATATGATCTCTATAACCTGAGATCCACCTCTCCGGTAAGCAGCGCTGGGTGTTTGATGAACAGAACACGTGATCAATCCTCTGACAAGTCGTCTTCTGCACTATTTATTATATGTGGACGGTTCTTCACTTGCTTTTTCTAATTTGCGTGTTTTGGAATTAGTTTGGTCTATGAGCAGTAATGGGTTCACTTTGACGGAAGCGCAACTATTTCTGTTAAACAGGTCTTCTCATCCAGCATCAGTATCTGACCTCACAAATTCCACAATTGTGAGCAGAGCCTTGCTAAGAGAGCGGAGGTTTCTGTAGTCCTGACCTTAGAGATGAATTGGAATGGTGACTGTGACCAGTCCTTCTCATCCAACATCAGTATGCGGAGGCCAATCCCACATTAATGGCCATGGTTCAGGAATGGGATCTCCATCAAGCTCTTGGAACTTATCGGCCCGGATTCACAAAGCACGTTACGCCGGCGTATCTGTGCTCCGGACCCACAAACCAACATGCGCCTAAAAACTGGCCGCCCTCCCCCGACGTAGCTCACATACCCTGGCGTGGCGCGGGCGCACGTTTCGTCTGGACGCACGGTGCTGCTCACTTTGATGAGGCATTCAAACATGCAAATGAGGGAAATACGGCGATTCACGAACGTGCGTGCGCCCGGCACATGCTGCGCGTAAATTGTACGTCCGGCGTAAAGTTATTCCCCATAGATGAGGCGCAACCCGGCAACACACATGCAAAGGTCCCGCCCCAGAGAACACAGGCCGCCGGCGTATTGGGCGCACGTTACGTTCACGGCGTGCGTGGTGATCCGGCGTAGCTTAGGCAGTTGTGCCGGCGTGGTTGTGAGCAGGCGCAGGAGGGTGCAGTTTTATGCGTCCACGTCACGGCCCATGCGCAGTTCGTGATACGCCGGGCGTGAAACACGGCACCACGCTCGGACCATCATTTGCATGGGGTCACGCCCACTTCCGCCTACGCCGGCCTGCGCCTTCGAAGAATACGCCACGCCGACGCAGCGTTGGGAGCAATAGCTTGCTGAATGCAGTGCATGCCTCTCCGTGCTGCGCCGGCGTGGCGTACGGCGTTTGTGCTGCGGTGGCGTACGGCGTTTGCGCTACGGCGGCGCGGCGTACAGCATTTGCGCTACGGCGGCGTGGCGTACGGTGTTTGCGCTACGGCGGCGTTATGTGCGCCCAACTCTCTGTGAATCTGGGCCATTCTCTCTGGAGAAGAGACGGGGGAGGGGAGATGATTTCACAAATACCGGACTGGTGACCCCACAATAAGGACGTTTCCCCGGAGTTTAATAACAAGACACGCGGCCACTCATTAGAATGAGAAGAGAGGTTTAACCTTAAACTGTGTAGAGGGTTCTTTACTGTAAGAGCGGCAAGGATGTGGAATTCCCTTCCACAGGCGGTGGTCTCAGCGGGGGAGGGGCATCGATCGTTTCAAGAGACTATTAGATAATCACCTGAAGGACCCCAACATACAGAGATATACAATGTAACACCGACATCTCATCACACGGGGGGGGGGGGGGGGGGGGGGGTCTTGTGTCTTTTTTCACCCTCACCTCCTATGTAACTATTACGCCGCGCACACACGATCGACTGAAGGTCCGTTTTTATCGGTCCAAACCGATCGTGTGTGGGCCCCAACGGTCAGTTATCTTTCGGTCAAAAAAAAAAAAGAGAACTTGCTTTAAAATTTAACCGATGGGTCAAAAACGATCGTTAGTACGCACGACCATCGGTTAAAAACCCGCGCATGCTCAGAATCAAGTCGACGCATGCTCGGAAGCGTTGAACTTCATTTTTTTCAGCACGTCGTCGTGTTTTACCTCACCGCGTTCTGACACGATCGTTTTTTTTAACCGATGGTGTGTAGGCGCAACGGACCATCGGTCAGCTTGATCGGTTAACCTTCGGACGGTTCTGATCGGATGGACCGATGGTGTGTACGCGGCCTAAGGTGTCCACCAAACAATCGCCCCCGCCATGTATATCAAACATAGAAAATACAAGAAACGCGTCAGTCCCACCACAGGGGGCGCCACGTTGTTCCAGGTGTGAGCGGCTGGGAACACTTTGTATCGGACAGAAGGATGAAATATTGATGATTGGCTCTTTGCGCTCCAGAAGAACGGGAAGTCAGACGTCGATAACAAACAGCTGAAAGCGGATGAGAGCAGCTAAGCCCCCCCCCCCCTAAGCCCCCCCCCCTAAATCACTAATAGAAGCAAAGAGAGAAAAGACATTTGTATTGTTTCCAGCCGACGCAGGAGAGCGTCTTCCCATACAAACAACTAAAGTGGTTGTAATCCTCCGACATGAAATCTGAACAAAGCACATCCCTCTATAGTGTGTATTTGTCTCAGTCCAGAGCACTGAGTGTAAATTTCTGTCTGCTGCCTCCTCCCTCTGCTATCTGCATGAGTCACTTCTGACAAGTTTTCCTGACACCAAGAGATACAAGGTGACAGGGGAGGGATCCCCAGCACACAGCCTGTGATTGACTGCTTCACAACTGTTCCTGTGTGAAGGAGGGGGGTCCAGGGAGAAAGACCAAGGTCCAGGGGAACAGGGGGACAGGACAGGAAACAAGGGGACAGGACAGGGTCCAGGGGGACAGACCAGGGTCCTTGGGGACAGATAATGGTCCAGGGGAGTAGTCCAGGGAAAAAGATCAGGGTCCAAGGGGAACATTCCAGGGGAACAGAGGGACAGGCCAGGGTATAGGGGGATAGACCAGGGTCCAGGGGAACAAGGGTACAGGCCAATGGTCCAGGGAAAAGGTCAGGGTCCAGGGAAACAGACTTACAGTCCAGGGGAACAGTCTTCCAAACCAGGGTCCAGGGGGCAGACCAGGGTCCAGGGAAACAGTCTTACAGTCCAGGGGAACAGTCTTCCAGACCAGGGTCCAGAGGAGCAGTCCAGAGAAACAGATCAGGGTATAGGGGAACAAGGGTACAGGCCAGGGTCCTTTTGGGACAGACAATGGTCCAGGGAAACAGTCTTACAGTCCAGGGAAACAGTCTTACAGTCCAGGGTCCAGAGGAGCAGTCCAGGGGAACAGGCCAGGGTCCTTGGGGACAGACAATGTTCCAGAGGAGTAATCCAGGGGAAAAGGTCAGGGTCCAGAGAAACAGTCTTACAGTCCAGGGAAACAGTCTTACATACCAGGGTCCAAGGGGAACAGATCAGGGTCTAGGGGGCAGACCAGGGTCCAAGGGGAACATTCCAGGGGAACAGGGGGACAGGCCAGGGTATAGGGGGATAGACCAGGGTCCAGGGGAACAAGGGTACAGGCCAATGGTCCAGGGAAACAGTCTTCCAGACCAGGGTCCAGAGGAGCAGTCCAGGGAAACAGATCAGGGTCCAGGGGAACAAGGGTACAGGCCAGGGTCCTTTTGGGACAGACAATGGTCCAGGGAAACAGTCTTACAAACCAGGGTCCAGAGGAGCAGTCCAGGGGAACAGGCCAGGGTTCAAGGGGAACATTCCAGGGGAACAGTCCAGGGGAGCAGGGGGACCAGGTCAACAGTCTTACAGACCAGGGTCCAGGGGGACATTCCAGGGGAACAGAGGGACAGGAAAGGGTATAGGAGGATAGACCGGGGTCCAGGGGAACAGTCCAGAGTAACAGGGGGACAGGTCAGGGTCCAGGGGAACAGAACAACCATTAAGGTGGTTGAGAAGGAACAGCAAGTGCCAGAAAGCCCACTACTGAAGCTCCTGGAAATGCAAGAACAGAACCGCAGACAGCGGCCCACCAGTACAGAAACCTTTCCAGTGAATGCCGGCTTTGCCAGATTGCCATTCTGGGCCTGGGTTCAGCTGTCGTCCCCCCCCCCCCCCCCCAGACTTGGCCTCTAAGGGTCTTCCTCAGAAATCTCAGCGTTAGTCTCAGGTGTGGAGGGCAGTGGGGAATCAGGTGATCTGATCCCGCCATCCATCGCACCATCGCATCCAAGCTGCTGAGATGGGACGCTCAAAGCTTCCCCCTGTAACCGGAGCTGATTGGCTGACAAAACGCCACTTGTCTTGGCTTTGTTGGGCCCACACCAAAGTGTAATGGAGCCGCATTGGGGGCGGCACAGAAGAAGGTAAGAAGATGGGGGGGGGGGAGGGGGGGTTCAGGATGAATAGAGACACGTTCTTGTATGTGGAGCTTTGAGGAGAAAGCAGAGCGCGTCTTTCTATAACAACTCCACTCCGGCCCATCGTACCGACACCCCCCGGGGAAGAGATCCCCCCAGATACAGATCATAAAGAGAACCTGTCACCCCCTGGAGGAAGAGATCCCCCCCAGATACAGATCATAAAGAGAACCTGTCACCCCCTGGAGGGAGAGATCCCCCCCAGATACAGATCATAAAGAGAACCTGTCACCCCCCGGGGGAAGAGATCCCCCCAGATACAGATCATAAAGAGAACCTGTCACCCCCCGGGGGAAGAGATCCCCCCAGATACAGATCATAAAGTGAACCTGTCACCCCCTGGAGGAAGAGATCCCCCCCAGATACAGATCATAAAGAGAACCTGTCACCCCCCCGGGGGAAGAGATCCCCCCCAGATACAGATCATAAAGAGAACCTGTCACCCCCTGGAGGGAGAGATCCCCCCCAGATACAGATCATAAAGTGAACCTGTCACCCCCTGGAGGAAGAGATCCCCCCCAGATACAGATCATAAAGAGAACCTGTCACCCCCCCGGGGGAAGAGATCCCCCCCAGATACAGATCATAAAGAGAACCTGTCACCCCCTGGAGGGAGAGATCCCCCCCAGATACAGATCATAAAGAGAACCTGTCACCCCCTGGAGGGAGAGATCCCCCCCAGATACAGATCATAAAGAGAACCTGTCACGCCCTGAAGGAAGAGATCCCCCCCCAGATACAGATCATAAAGAGAACCTGTCACCCGCACTCCAACATGGGTGGAGGTGGGTAGCAATGCAGCTCAGCTGCCTATTTTACCACCCCCCACCTGCAGACAATAACTAATTACCTAATCACACATCGTCTTTTCGTGTGAACCAAAAACAACACGGCGCCGTGTGCGTCCAGATCTCCCATTCATTGCTGTGCAGACGGCGAGCGTCGAGTGTACACAGCCCATAGAAGGAGAAGCGCAGCGCAGACGGCGAGTGTACACAGCCCATAGAAGGAGAAGCGCAGCGCAGACGGCGAGTGTACACAGCCCATAGAAGGAGAAGCGCAGCGCAGACGGCGAGTGTACACAGCCCATAGAAGGAGAAGCGCAGCGCAGACGGCGAGTGTACACAGCCCATAGAAGGAGAAGCGCAGCGCAGACGGCGAGTGTACACAGCCCATAGAAGGAGAAGCGCAGCGCAGACGGCGAGTGTACACAGCCCATAGAAGGAGAAGCGCAGCGCAGACGGCGAGTGTACACAGCCCATAGAAGGAGAAGCGCAGCGCAGACGGCGAGTGTACACAGCCCATAGAAGGAGAAGCGCAGCGCAGACGGCGAGTGTACACAGCCCATAGAAGGAGAAGCGCAGCGCAGACGGCGAGTGTACACAGCCCATAGAAGGAGAAGCGCAGCGCAGACGGCGAGTGTACACAGCCCATAGAAGGAGAAGCGCAGCGCAGACGGCGAGTGTACACAGCCCATAGAAGGAGAAGCGCAGCGCAGACGGCGAGTGTACACAGCCCATAGAAGGAGAAGCGCAGCGCAGACGGCGAGTGTACACAGCCCATAGAAGGAGAAGCGCAGCGCAGACGGCGAGTGTACACAGCCCATAGAAGGAGAAGCGCAGCGCAGACGGCGAGTGTACACAGGCCATAGAAGGAGAAGCGCAGCGCAGACGGCGAGTGTACACAGCCCATAGAAGGAGAAGCGCAGCGCAGACGGCGAGTGTACACAGCCCATAGAAGGAGAAGCGCAGCGCAGACGGCGAGTGTACACAGCCCATAGAAGGAGAAGCGCAGCGCAGACGGCGAGTGTACACAGGCCATAGAAGGAGAAGCGCAGCGCAGACGGCGAGTGTACACAGCCCATAGAAGGAGAAGCGCAGCGCAGACGGCGAGTGTACACAGCCCATAGAAGGAGAAGCGCAGCGCAGACGGCGAGTGTACACAGCCCATAGAAGGAGAAGCGCAGCGCAGACGGCGAGTGTACACAGCCCATAGAAGGAGAAGCGCAGCGCAGACGGCGAGTGTACACAGCCCATAGAAGGAGAAGCGCAGCGCGCCCTGGGCGTGACGTCCTTCCCAAAACACCTTTTATTCGCTGCACTCGATAAGAAAGAAAAAAACTTCACATTTTTTACAAGTGAGATTCCGGCCAGACCTGAAATCCTCCCGCAGAGTCACGTCAGGCGACACGCATTTCCCGGGTGTCAGGATGAATCCGGCATTCCTTTTGTTTAGCTGGCTGCTCGCTCATTAAATTCCTCGGATTGCCGGAATCCTTCCATTCTGGATGAGGCTGAAAAATCGAGGCTGAAAAATCGAGGCTGAAAAATCGAGGCTGAAAATCGAGGCTGAAAAATCGAGGCTGAAAATCGAGGCTGCTCTGTTCCCGGGAAGCTTCTGGAAACATTAAAGGTGAAGCGGCAGAGCGCAGAATCATGGGGACATCAGACACGTCTGCTTTTCCTCGCCATTATTGGGGCTCATTCACACCAACCCCAACATCGTTCAGAAATGCCCATCACAGTCCCAATACGTTGGGGGGGGGGGGGCAAACCCAGATATTGGCCAATGTTACCCATTACAGTCCCAATACGTTGGGGGGGGGGGGGGGGCAAACCCTGGCATTGGCCAATGTTGCCCATCACAGTCCCAATACGTTGGGGGGGGGGGGGCAAACCCTGGCATTGGACAATGTTGCCCATCACAGTCCCAATACGTTGGGGGGGGCAAACCCAGATATTGGCCAATGTTACCCATCACAGTCCCAATACGTTGGGGGGGGCAAACCCAGATATTGGCCAATGTTACCCATCACAGTCCCAATACGTTGGGGGAGGGGGCAAACCCTGGCATTGGCCAATGTTTCCCATCACAGTCCCAATACGTTGGGGGAGGGGGCAAACCCTGGCATTGGCCAATGTTGCCCATCACAGTCCCAATACGTTGGGGGGGGCAAACCCAGATATTGGCCAATGTTACCCATCACAGTCCCAATACGTTGGGGGAGGGGGCAAACCCTGGCATTGGCCAATGTTACCCATCACAGTCCCAATACGTTGGGGGGGGGGGGCAAACCCTGGCATTGGCCAATGTTGCCCATCACAGTCCCAATACGTTGGGGGGGGGGGCAAACCCTGGCATTGGCCAATGTTGCCCATCACAGTCCCAATACGTAGGGGGGGGGGGGCAAACCCTGGCAATTTTAAAGGTTCACCATCACAGCCCCAACATGTAGGGGGCAAACCCAGATATTGGCCAATGTTACCCATCACAGTCCCAATACGTTGGGGGAGGGGGCAAACCCTGGCATTGGCCAATGTTGCCCATCACAGTCCCAATACGTTGGGGGAGGGGGCAAACCCTGGCATTGGTCAATGTTACCCATCACAGTCCCAATACGTTGGGGGGGGCAAACCCAGATATTGGCCAATGTTACCCATCACAGTCCCAATACGTTGGGGGAGGGGGCAAACCCTGGCATTGGCCAATGTTACCCATCACAGTCCCAATACGTTGGGGGGGGGGCAAACCCTGGCATTGGACAATGTTGCCCATCACAGTCCCAATACGTTGGGGGGGGCAAACCCAGATATTGGCCAATGTTACCCATCACAGTGCCAATACGTTGGGGGAGGGGGCAAACCCTGGCATTGGCCAATGTTTCCCATCACAGTCCCAATACGTTGGGGGGGGGGGGGCAAACCCTGGCATTGGTCAATGTTACCCATCACAGTCCCAATACGTTGGGGGGGGCAAACCCAGATATTGGCCAATGTTACCCATCACAGTCCCAATACGTTGGGGGAGGGGGCAAACCCTGGCATTGGCCAATGTTGCCCATCACAGTCCCAATACGTTGGGGGGGGGCAAACCCAGATATTGGCCAATGTTACCCATCACAGTCCCAATACGTTGGGGGGGGGGGGCAAACCCTGGCATTGGCCAATGTTGCCCATCACAGTCCCAATACGTTGGGGGGGGGGCAAACCCTGGCATTGGCCAATGTTGCCCATCACAGTCCCAATACGTAGGGGGGGGGGGGGCAAACCCTGGCAATTTTAAAGGTTCACCATCACAGCCCCAACATGTAGGGGGCAAACCCAGATATTGGCCAATGTTACCCATCACAGACGTGTAAAGAGTTGCCTTCATCCTGACACAGACAGTCCTCGGGACATTGGAGTCCCCCCCTCCCCCCCTCCCTCCCTGCACCCGTCCTGTAGGGCTGGAATGCAGGAAGTTTCGAAATAAAACAAATCCACGCAAATCGCACAGATCGAGAAAAATCACAGGTGAGACATTTGTGGCCCCAAAGCAAGACAGGAACGGGCCCTCCCCTCCCCCACTCGGAGTTGCACAAGCCGTATAACGCCGTCAGGGTGACAAACCTGTTGGGCTTGTACCGGTTTCATTGCTGATAATGAAGCTGCAGGAGAAGGAGACACACCCTGACTGTAGAAGACGTCAGAGAGCCGCTGTGCACCTCGGAGCTCAGAGAAGTTCTCCATCGCAGTCCATCAATCTCCATAGAAGAGACCTTCAGGCGGAGGGCCTCGAGCTTCACAGAGCTGGAGACAAACTCCATAGAAGAGACCTTCAGGCGGAGGGCCTCGAGCTTCACAGAGCTGGAGACAAACTCCATAGAAGAGACCTTCAGGCGGAGGGCCTCGAGCTTCACAGAGCTGGAGACAATCTCCATAGAAGAGACTTTCAGGCGGAGGGCCTCGAGCTTCACAGAGCTGGAGACAAACTCCATAGAAGAGACCTTCAGGCGGAGGGCCTTGAGCTTCACAGGCTGGAGACAAACTCCATGAGAGACTTCAGGCGGAGGGCCTTGAGCTTCACAGGCTGGAGACAAACTCCATAGAAGAGACCTTCAGGCGGAGGGCCTTGAGCTTCACAGAGCTGGAGACAAACTCCATAGAAGAGACCTTCAGGCGGAGGGCCTTGAGCTTCACAGAGCTGGAGACAAACTCCATAGAAGAGACCTTCAGGCGGAGGGCCTTGAGCTTCACAGAGCTGGAGACAAACTCCATAGAAGAGACCTTCAGGCGGAGGGCCTTGAGCTTCACAGAGCTGGAGACAAACTCATAGAAGAGACCTTCAGGCGGAGGGCTGGCTTCACAGAGCTGGAGACAAACTCAAAAGAGACTCAGGCGGAGGGCCTAGCTTCAAGAGCTGGAGACAAACTCCATAGAAGAGACCTTCAGGCGGAGGGCCTCGAGCTTCACAGAGCTGGAGACAAACTCCATAGAAGAGACTTTCAGGCGGAGACAAACTCCATAGGCCTCGAGCTTCACAGAGCTGGAGACAAACTCCATAGAAGAGACCTTCAGGCGGAGGGCCTCGAGCTTCACAGAGCTGGAGACAAACTCCATAGAAGAGACCTTCAGGCGGAGGGCCTCGAGCTTCACAGAGCTGGAGACATCAAACTCCATAGAAGAGACCTTCAGGCGGAGGGCCTCGAGCTTCACAGAGCTGGAGACAAACTCCATAGAAGAGACCTTCAGGCGGAGGGCCTCGAGCTTCACAGAGCTGGAGACAAACTCCATAGAAGAGACCTTCAGGCGGAGGGCCTTGAGCTTCACAGAGCTGGAGACAAACTCCATAGAAGAGACCTTCAGGCGGAGGGCCTTGAGCTTCACAGAGCTGGAGACAAACTCCATAGAAGAGACCTTCAGGCGGAGGGCCTCGAGCTTCACAGAGCTGGAGATATCAAACTCCATAGAACAGAGCTTCAGGCGGAGGGCCTCGAGCTTCACAGAGCTGGAGACAAACTCCATAGAAGAGACTTTCAGGCGGAGGGCCTCGAGCTTCACAGAGCTGGAGATATCAAACTCCATAGAACAGAGCTTCAGGCGGAGGGCCTCGAGCTTCACAGAGCTGGAGACAAACTCCATAGAAGAGACCTTCCGGCACATACAGGTATGTCCTCTTTACGTGCCTGACTGTGGGCGCGATCGGTCCCGGAGCTGAAGAACGGGAAGTGGTGAGTGTAAACACGGCTTCCCCGTTCTTCACTGTGGCGGCATCATCGATCGTGTGTTCCCTGATATAGGGAAAGGCGATCAATGACGTCACACGTCCAGCCACACCCCCCCTACAGTTAGAAACACACATGAGGTCACACTTAGCCCCTTCAGCGCCCCCTAGTGGGTAACTCCCAAACTGCAATTGCCATTTTCACAGTAATCAGAGCATTTTTATAGCAGTGATCGCTGTGAAAATGACAATGGTCCCAAAAATGTGTCAAAAGTGTCCGAAGTGTCCGCCGTAATGTCGCAGTCACGAAAAAAATCACAGATCGCCGCAGTAGTAAAAAAAAAGAAAAAATAATAAAAATGCAATAAATCTATCCCCTATTTTGTAGACGCTATAAATTTTGCGCAAACCAATCAATAAGCGCTTATTGCGATTTGTTTTACCAATAATATGTAGAAGAATACGTATCGCCCTAAACCGAGGATTTTTTTTTTTTTTTTTTTATATATATTTTTTGGGGATATTTTATTATAGCAAAAAATATTGAATTTTCCTCAAAATTGTCGCTCTATTTTTGTTTATAGTGCAAAAAAAAAAAACGCAGAGGTGATCAAATACCACCAAAAGAAATCTCTATTTGTGGAAAAAAAAAGGACGCCAATTTTGTTTGGGAGCCACGTCGCACGACCGCGCAATTGTCAGTTAAAGCGACGCAGCGCCGAATCGCAAAAAGTGTCCGGGTCCTTTACCTGCCTAATGGTCCGGGTCTTAAGTGGTTAAATGTAACCATATTGCTACACTTAGAGGCGGAGCCTCTCTTCTCTTTTATACTCAGTGGTGACATGACGCTACTCTTATATCAAGACATCGCTTGTATATCAAGGCAAAATGTATTAATACATTCAGCTCGTCTTGCAAAACGCTCTCAAACCAAGTTACTCTCAATCCAAGGTTCTACTGTATATCCGAACGTGACAACAACAAAAATCCAGAAAGTTATTTTTTTTTCGCTCCGAATATAATAAATAAATTCTAACAGAGAACGTAAAAACGCGCCGATGCCCTTTAAAGATGGCGGACGGCTGCGGTGGGACCTCTGCTTCCATATAAGGACGCGGCGGCGGGCAGGTTGCTCGGGTCTGCAGACGCTTCCAGGATGTTTGTCTTGTCATGTCTCGTGTCGCTCGCTGTTTCAGGTGAAAGGATGACATCATCACCAGCAACCAACGCCGAGCCAAGGTGAGTCAATGGAGGCCGGGAGGGGGAGGGGGAGCTGCACACCTTGACAGGCAGGAATTTCACTTCCTCCCCCCCACCTGGGCGAAACTCCACTATCGCCCTGATAAGAGGGAAAGGCATTTAACCCCTTCACCTCCCAACACTGCCGCCGCGGGAGGGGGAGGGGGAGGATATCCAATCTCCTCCATTCCCATCGCAAAAGTGAAAGTTCTGAGCTGCGACTTTATAGAAGATTTATCGCCCAATCACTGAAACCCCCCCGGAAAATGATCTTTATCACCCTGCGACTTTCTGGTGATCCCGCCATAAAGGACGCGGCGCAGGAAGTGTTGTCATGCAGGAAAAAACCCACTGAAATGCGTTTGTCTTGCGTTTTTAACCCCTTCCCACCCCGGCCCGATTCTGACTCTTCTCTCCTACATGTAAAAATCAGCATTTATTTGCTACAAAAATGATTCAGAACCCTCAAATATCATATATGTATATATATTTTTAGCAGAGACCCTAGGGAATAAAATGGCGATCGTAGCAACTTTTTACGTCACAGGGTGTTTGCGCAGGAATTTTTCAAACGTGTTTTATTTGAAAAAAATAAATAAAAAAACAGTAAAGTTAGCCCAATTTTTTTTTGTATAATGTGAAAGATGATGTTACGCCGAGTAAATAGATACCAAGCAGGTCACCTAACTTGTCACGCTTCAAAATTGCATACGCTCGTGGAATGGCGCCAAACTTTGGTACTTGAGAATCTCCATAGGCAACGTTTTTTATTTTTTACAGGTTCCCAGTTTAGAGTTACAGAGGAGGTCTAGTGCTAGAATTATTGCTCTCGCTCTAACGCACGCGGCGATATCTCACATGTGTAATTTGAATGTCGTTTACGTATGTGGGCGGGACTTACGTATGCGTTCGCTTCTGTGCGCGAGCACGCAGGGACGGGGCGCTCTACTTTTTTTTTTTTTATTGTTTATTTTTTACACTTTCTCTTTTAAATCTTTTTTTTTCTTTATCACTTTTATTCCTATTATAAGGAATGTAATAGGAATGGTGTGTGACAGGTCCTCTTTATGGAGAGAGGCGGGATCAATAAGTCCTCCCCCTCCCCCCACATCTCTCCTCCAGGCTGGAAAGCCCGGTGTGTTGTCATTTTCTGCTCCCCATCACAGAATGGTCCGGAAGTGCTGGGTGGCCAACTGCGCATGCGCGATGCGTTCCAAAGCATTTACGATAGTGCACACCAGCGAAGCCGTCGTTCGGCGCATGCGCAGTTGGCCGATGCAGCACTTCCGGAGCACTCTGTGATGGGGGAGCCGAATATGACACGTCACCGGGATAAAAAAAAGGAAGTGTCTCCACCTTTCCAGCCGAGTCCCCCGCTTTGTTTACATCCGCCGGACGTGATGTCATAACGTCGCGCCTGGGCCTCCGAGGGTCATAGAGAGTGCCAGGGACCATCTGGTCACCAGAAATCTCTATAATCAACTTCCGGCGGCGACCAATTCGCTCTCTGGCTCACCGATCCTACGGGCGAGCCTGTAAGAATCAACAAGCGGCTGAACGGACGATATGATCGTTCTTACATTGCACGGAATCACAGGCCGAAAAAGATAATATCTGATGAAGCCTGTAGCTCCACCCATCATTTATATATCCCCACCCACAATCCGTGATGTCATATAGGACATCATATGACATCCTTGTGCTGGAAGTGGATAATGTAATTCTGTTAAAGTCTATGGAGCTGAAAACGCACCTTTCCAAACTGCGCAGATGTGAACGAGACTCATAGGAAGTGATCTCACACGGATTGCCGTGCGTTTCTCTGTATCTGCAAACACACTAAAAAACGCACAGATGTGAACGGAGGTTTAGGCCGGCCATAGACGGGAAGATTCCACACCGATCGGTATCTATGGAGGAATCTCTGCTATGGTGACGGTCACCCACTCACCCGCAGCTGCCTGAATACCCCAACATTGAGAGCAGCTGATTGGATACAGGGAACTCTGAATTGTTCACCAATCAGTCGGGAGATTGGTCGGCAGCTCCGCCCACACTTCACATTTCAGGCAAATCGGGAGCCGTGCATGGCCGGCCAAGGCTTGACCCATCCATAGATTTACAGAACCAGGGGCCCGAAACGCGTCCCCGTCTTTTCTTTTGAATTTTGCCGTTATTGGTGTCACCCTCAGGTATGTCCCAGCTACCAGGCAATGGGGAGACCCCCCCTGATTTCTAGTCTCACTTCTTCTGCTGCAGCACCCATGATGTAAATAAATGTAAAATCCCGCAGGAGGAGTGAGACTGATAGAAGACGAGGGGAATGAGAAGTGACTGAGCCGCATTTATTCAGACTTGGAATGCCGCCGCCGCCGCGCATTCCCCACAGCCTTCCCTTCATTTCATTATTACATTTATTATGCAAATCTCCGGGGAACACAATGAGGAGACGATCGTTTCATCCGATCCAATTATTGAGGTGGAGAGCGGAGATCTGTCACCGGGGAACGCGCGTCGGGCCCGTCTCCAGCCAATGGCGGCTCTTCACCTTAATTTATCATCTCTACATTGTTCTCAGGTGTGCTGTGGTGTAGTTCATTCTCAATGACACCCCAATATAACGCACTTCGCTGTAAAACCCCAATATCTGTGACACCCCAATATAACGCACTTCGCTGTGACACCCCAATAGTCACTGACACCCCAATATAACGCACTTCGCTGTGACACCCCAATGACATCACAATCAGCGCACAGTACCACCCGCTGAACGTGTCCCCCTCACCTGAATGGGGGGGGGGGTTTCCTCTGATTGTAGAGATTTTCCTCACATCTTGTGGTGTGACTGGAACAGAAATTGGAGGGAAAATCTCTCACCTATTACAAACCTCCAAAAAGTCCGCCATTCCTTCCTCCTTCCAAAACCGACCGATCGTTTTCCCTTCCCATTCATGTTATGTGAAGATCTGCAGCCAGTGCAGATCAGACAGACGCCCCCCTCAGGCTCCTCAAACTGCCCCTCAGTGGCTCCCCCAACAAGGAAATACAGATATTCTATGGAGTAGGGTGACCAGACATCCCCAGTTTCAGGGGACAGTCCCCTGATTGAGGACACTGTCCCAGGACCAAGTCTGTCCCTGGTTTTGTCCCCAGATTGGATTTAATAAGGGGTAGGGGCAATTTCAAAGACAGTGGGCCAGATTCTCAAAAGAGATATGACGGTGTATCGCAGGAAACACCGTCGTATCTCTGTTATTTTCCCCGGGTATCTATGTCTGATTCATAGAATCACTTGCGCATAGATACGGAGAAGATCCGATAGGTGTAAAACACTTAGACCAGGGATCCTCAAACTACGGCCCTCCAGCTGTTACAGAACTACACATCCCATGAGGCATTGTAAAACTCTGACATTCACAGACATGACAAGGCATGATGGGAATTGTAGTTCCTGAACAACTGGAGGGCCGTAGTTTGAAGACCCATGACTTAGACCATCGGATCTTAGATGTAAATACTTCGCTGGCCGCTAGGTGGCCTTTACGTTGATTTCTCATTTGCCTATGCAAATGAGCCTAATACGCCGATTCCCGAACGTTTTTATGCCGCATCATCGTCGTTTACGTTGTTTCCATAAGCATAAACCTACCCCTGCTATATGAGGGGTAGGCTTACGAAGTTCCGTCGTATGCCATGTTAAGTATGGCGTCGGGTCAGCGTCGTCTTTTTCCGTCGGTTACGTCATTTTACTAAGTCGTTCGCGAATAGGGCATTGCGTAAGTGACGATCACGTCGTTTTCACGCCGGTTTCAACATCGTTTTCCGACGTGAGCTGGAGCATGCGCACTGGGCTTTTTTCCCGGCTGGCGCATGCGCAGTTCGTTCGTCGCGGGGGCGCGCTTAATTTAAATACAAGCCGCCGCCTTTGAATTACGCTGGGATACGCCGGGCCATTTACACTATGCCGCCGCAAACTACAGAGCAAGTGCTTGGAGAATACGGGACTTGCTCCAGTAAGTTGTGGCGGTGTAGTGTAAATGGCTTACGCTACACCGCTGCGGATTCTACCAGAATCTGGCCCAGTCAGTGCAGAATTAAAATAAAAAAATTAGAATTACACACCCCCACTCCGCCGTGCCTACTAGCATAGGGGGGTTGTATTTTTCCCTTTCTGATGATCATGTGCTGAGCGGAGTAAATATTTCTTCAGTTTCGGGCGCATGCTCATTCAGCTCTGCTCGCATGTTCTTCTGCCTTGGCTCAAAGCGACTCTCTGCCCGCCTGCCTATCTCCTTGCCTTCCCTGGCGGAGTGATCTTCCTCCGCTCCCCATCCAGTAGTAGCCGGGGCCCGAAAAGTAAGACTTGAGAGGCTGGGAGGCGGGCAGCGGCGGCGATGGGCAGAGAGTCGCTGATTGTTGCCATTACTAGTAAAGAAAAAATATGTCCCCGGATTTCATTTTAAAAATCTGGTCACCTTACTATGGAGGCGCTTCATAAACAAAATGGTCGCTGGACTTGTGATTCAGTCAGGAAAACACATGTGATGGCGAATAATGAACACCAAGACGGTGCGACAGTCAGATTCACTGACAGAGCTTTGCCCCAAATTTGAGGACTCCCCTAAATCTGAGCCCCCATGAATCTGAGGGTGCCCCTGAATCTGAGGGTCCCCTAAATCTGAGGGCCTCTGAATCTAAACCCCCCACCAAATCTGAGGCCCTCCCTGATTCTGAGGGCCTCCCTGAATCTGAGCCCCCCTGAATCCGAGCCCCCCTGATACCAAGCCCCCCTGAATCTAAGGCCCTCCCTGAATCTAAGGCCCTCCCTGAATCTGAAGGCCCCCTGAATCTGAGCCCCCCCCCCGAATCTGAGGGCCTCCCTGATTCTGAGCCCCTCTCTGAATCTGAGCCCCCCTGAATCTAAGGCCCTCACTGAATCTGAGGGCTCCTCTGAATCTGAGCCCCCCCAAATCTGAGGCCCTCTCCTGAATCTAAGGCACCCCGAACCTGAGGGCTCACCAAATTTGAGGGCTCCCCTGAATCTAAGGCCTCACCCCAAATCTGAGGGCCCTGGGTACAATTCACAGCTCGGGTCCCGTCAGGATAAGTAAAGAAGGGCGAGCCGCTCCCCTCCCCTCCCACACAGAGAACCGCCATTAAATATTGATGGTAGTCTGAGTCAGCTCCTCGTACACATCCACTCATCCCTCACATTCTAAGATAAACAAAGCAGGAAGTTGTCAGCCATTCTCTGCAGATATTTATGTGTCTGACACAACAATACACAACCACCGGCTGCCAAACATGGTGGACAAATCTCACCGCCATCATCTCTGCTACTTCATCAGTTATTCATGAAGAGAGACAGTGTGGGCATCATGTCTGCTCTAAGCGTGAGCTTCATGCTTGCTCTGCAGGGTGACACCAGGACAGGAAGTAAGTGGGATCTCCCCTGTGGGGACACAGAAAGCAGCAATATATCTGAACCTAGAGGAAAATAAAGCACTATGGGCCAGATTCAGGTAGATGAGAGCATCTTTGCTCTGGAGTAACGCTTCTCATTTACGTTACTCTGCCGAAATTTTAGGAGCAACTGCTGTTATTCATGAAGCACTTGCTCCTAAAGTTGCGGCAGCGCATCGCAAATGAGCCGGCGGAATTCAAATTGGGCGGGTACGGGGCGTGTATTATTAATGACAAGGAGGTTTTGTAGATTTTTTTTTTTTCCCCAAAAATATAAATAATGCTTTTTAAAAAAGGCATTTTAGACATATAAGTGGAAGAGTGATCCCTGACCCAAGGAGATCTCACCCCTGAACCCGGGGAGATCTCACCCCTGACCCCGGGGAGATCTCACCCCTGACCCATAGGAATCTCACCCCTGACCCCGGGGAGATCTCACCCCTGACCCCGGGGAGATCTCACCCCTGACCCCGGGGAGATCTCACCCCTGACCCCGGGGAGATCTCACCCCTGACCCCATAGAGATCTCACCCCTGACCCCATAGAGATCTCACCCCTGACCCCATAGAGATCTCACCCCTGACCCCATAGGGATCTCACCCCTGACCCGGGGAGATCTCACCCCGGAGAGATCTCGCCCCTGACCCCGGAGAGATCTCGCCCCTGACCCCGGAGAGATCTCGCCCCTGACCCCGGAGAGATCTCGCCCCTGACCCCGGAGAGATCTCGCCCCTGACCCCGGAGAGATCTCGCCCCTGACCCCGGAGAGATCTCGCCCCTGACCCCGGGGAGATCTCGCCCCTGACCCCGGGGAGATCTCGCCCCTGACCCCGGGGAGATCTCGCCCCTGACCCCGGTGGTGATCTCGCCCCCGGCCCCCGGGGAGATCTCGCCCCTGAACCCGAGGGGATCTCACCCCTGACCTGAGGGGGCTCTCACGCCTGACCCCGGAGAGATCTAACCCCTGACCCTGGAGAGATCTCGCCCCTGACCCTGGGGAGATCTCGCCCCTGACCCCGGGGAGATCTCGCCCCTGAACCCGAGGGGATCTCACCCCTGACCTGAGGGGGCTCTCACGCCTGACCCCGGAGAGATCTAACCCCTGACCCTGGAGAGATCTCGCCCCTGACCCTGGGGAGATCTTACCCCTGAACCCGGGGAAATCTCACCCCTGACCCATAGGAATCTCACCCCTGACCCCGGGGGGATCTCACCCCTGACCCCATAGGAATCTCACCCCTGACCCCGGGGAGATCTCACCCCTGACCCCATAGGGATCTCACCCCTGACCCCATAGGGATCTCACCCCTGACCCCGGGGAGATCTGACCCCGGAGAGATCTCGCCCCTGACCCCGGAGAGATCTCACCCCTGACCCAGAAGGAATCTGACCCCTGACCCTGGAGATATCTCACCCTTGACCCCGGAGGGGATTTCAGAGTCAGACAAGTTCCAACAACACAAATCTCTATAAGATAATTCCCCAGAATGTAAAGTGATGACCAGGAGGAAGGGGAATCATTCATGCACTGGATCTAGAAGTGAAAATCCCTGCGGCCATCCCTGACTCTGATATGAGGCATGTGGCAATAAATCATATTTCACATGACCTTTGCTGGGCCTGAGAAAAATAAAAGTGTATCAGTCACCCAGAGAAGAATTTTTGTATAATACAGATAAGCGAGTTAACATTTAACTGGAACCTTGGCAGCGGCGAGCTGTGGGCGGCGAGGTGTGGGCGGCGACCCGGGCGCTGCGGGTTTATCAGTATATAAAAATACAAGGCTGAAGATTGCAGGCCGAGCCAAACCCTCACCGAGGCCCATCCTGTGAGACGAGGCTCTGCCGCCATTGAAGGCCACACAATCAGGTTGCTGGGATGCAGCTGAGGAAAAGCGTTTAAGTAAATATCTCAACGCCTCTCGCCTGCCTGCATGTTGACAGACGCCGCCATTATCGGGGAACCTGGAAAACATGATGGAGGAGCCACCCTGAGGGCTGAATGTAGAAGATGAGGCGAGGAAGGGTTCTGTGACCTGCTAGGCCGCAACATGGCTGACCTGTTATTCTCTTCCTTCCATAGGTCAGAATGTTTACACTACAGGGATGCGATTTGGACTTGTCCTGCACTGCGGTTATGTAGTGTGATGTTAGTTATATTCTGGATGTGATTTGCATATTCTATGAGGCACATTGTTTATCGCACCAAAGTAGCATAGGACCCCTCCCCAAAGTCACATCGCAGCCATACTACTACACTGAACAGGCACCATTGGAAACCATGTGATTTCCATTGTAATGCGATTCTGTGTAACCCAAGTCACATCATTGTGAACTGAGCCTTGGAGTTCACATATGTGCGAATTTGATGCCACATCTGAAGTGTTTGGGAAACGCACGCCAAAGCACTCAGGTGTGACCAGGCCCATAGAGAATAATGGATTCTACATCTGGAGTGTTTAGGAAACGCACAAATCGCTCAGGTGTGACCAGGGGGCGACCCACCAGTAAGATCCCCGGTATGGGGTGACCCACCAGTAAGATCCCCGGTATGGGGCGACCCACCAGTAAGATCCCCGGTATGGGGCGACCCACCAGTAAGATCCCCGGTATGGGGCGACCCACCAGTAAGATCCCCGGTATGGGGCGACCCACCAGTAAGATCCCCGGTATGGGGCGACCCACCAATAAGATCCCCGGTATGGGGTGACCCACCAGTAAGATCCCCGGTATGGGGCGACCCACCAATAAGATCCCCAGTATTGGGCGACCCACCAGTAAGATCCCCGGTATGGGGCGACCCACCAGTAAGATCCTTGGTATGGGGTGACCCTGGTGATAATTAAGGACAAGCTATGGGGACGCTCTCTAGACTCCTAACCGCGCGCTCCGGCCTTTTCATGTCACGGCTCCCGGCTTTGAAGATCCCGGCGCACAGCAATTATTCCAACAGCCTGGGAGTGTCTCTCAGCCTTTCATGTGGGGCAACTTGATTACCGCAGATCGGCTGCCAATGGGCCGGACCGCCCTACGCCTCGGGCGTCATTCCTTTCTGCTTCTGTCACATCAATATCATCCAAAGAAACAACACAGCAAAAAGGTGTATAAAATAATATATACAGAACACCCCCCTCCCCCCCCCAACCACAACCTGATAAGGAACTACAACTCCCAGCATTCCACGGTCAACATATCTCCACCTGAAGGGTAACCCCACATTCATGGGAAAATATATATATATACACAATCGCTACACAAGTCAGATTGTAATTGGATGTTATTCAAAATTCCCTTTCCTTTCCAATCTGCCGCTGCTGTCATTTTCTGCAAAATGCAATATGGCCGCCTGGAGGCGCTCTGTACAAACATGGCATACAGAAGCCCCGCCCCCAATGTAATTTTCTGCTTGTGTGATTGGCTCTCTAATTTTCCCAGAAGTCTGCGCTAAGATACAAGTCAGATTTTGGGCATCCCCTGCAACACAAATGCCATTTTTGGTGAGATACTCCCAAAGGGTAATCACATTTAAAGGAATGCAGACCCTGACACTTCCCTCATTAGAGCCCTGCAGGTGCAGCAGCTGATTGATAATTATAAAGTCACTCAATTTTCTATGGGGGGGATTACCACACCTATTCTCCTGCTCTCCAGGATTGAGTCTGAAAGAGTGACTCCTCCTCAGGGCTTGAACTGACTCCAGTAGTAATCGGCGTGCGTCCTAAGAGTAGGACGTACGGCTCCTGGAGCCAGATAGGCAGGGTTCTCCTCCCCCAGCATCAGCCTCCACTGTCAGATCCGCTCCGACCTCGAGCCGCCCCTGGATCCCCTGGTTTCTCTCTCCCTCTGGAGCCCCCACCTGCCAGAAACCAGACAGGCAGACGGTGACAGACACTGCTAGGCAAGCCTGCACTATCCCTCCATTCCTCCTGCAATCCACCGCTTGGCTTCCCCCTGCTTCACCTGACCCCCCTGGCTTCCCTCCGTCACCCTTCTCCAGCAGGTAAGCCTTTCACTGAGGCTGCAGACGGCCGTCCTTTTGAGGACAGCAGCTGCTGCCACTTAAAAGCCCCTGCTATCTCCCTATCCACATCTCCCCTCCTATACCCCCTCACTACCCATCCGCCACCTGCCCTGCAATCCTTGGCAATTTTCAGCCATTTCTGGCATTTCTGGCTTCCAGGCCGGCGTTTTTCGATACATCCGCGCCGGCCTGGAAGCAATCGCGGCAGCCGCAATTTAGGAAAGGCCGCGGCTTCACCCGCGGCCTAGTGGCGCGCCGCTTCTCACCCCCTCCAACCGCCACCAAAGTCCGAAAACGGACTTGAACCCCACCCCATAACCCCAGGAAAGTTACCTCACACCCCGGTCTAGTAATCCTGGCCCCAAATAGTAGCACCGATCCACCCAATCTGGAAGCTTTACCAGTCTGGATCCTGCTACCGATCGGCAGGCCATTTTTGCTGCACCCAGCCCCAAATCTTAATCACCACTACAACTTGATCCAGGGGTTACCCGATCGCCTCTTACAGGGGTCAGGAAGGAATTTTTTCCCTGCCGGAGCATATTGGCCGAGCGCCGCCAGGGTTTTTTGCCTTCCTCTGGACCAAGCCAGGAGAGAGGAGTTTAGCCAATTCCTCTCCCCACTGCCCTAAAATCCCCCCCCTCCCCCCCTGGTGTATTGGCGAACATGGCATGTAGGCAATATTCTGCCGAGACCATTTGGAGTTTGAGGCAATGCGCCGCAATACTGCCAGCCATCACCAGAAAGGCCCTAAGAACTGAGCGACTATGGAGAACCAATCATAGATCGACGGTTAGACATTTCAGACATTTACCCCAGGTCAAGCACATATCATGTGCTCTGATCAATACTAGATCGGCAGTAAAACACCGACTAGAAATCCGCGACTTCATTCAACAAAAGGATCTAGACTGTCTTTTTATTACAGAGAGCTGGCTCACAGCCGACTGTAACACCATTCTAGGAGAACTGGTGCCAGAAAATTACCGTATCATAACGGAAAACCGAATAGGGCAAAGAGGAGGCGGCCTGGCGGTGATCCACAAGACTCATCTTACGATCACCAAACCAGTCTGCCAAAACCCTCTTCCATTCATGGAAACCCTTACTCTGCAACTGCAAGCAAGTTCAAAGGAGACCGTCCACATTCTGCTCTGCTATAGGCCACCCGGCCCAAAATCGCAGCTGCTATCATCATGGACGGATTTCTTCTCCACTTATACCCTCAACAGTAAACAACTTTTGCTGCTAGGGGATTTCAATCTCTGGGCCAATTCCTCACAAGACCCCATTGCCGACGCCTGTATTGACCACCTGGAAGGATTAGGATTGCAGCAACTAGTATGTGGGCCTACACATGCTTCAGGTCACACACTCGATCTTATTTTCAGACAAGCTCTGGAAATAAAAATTAGGGAAAATGAAAAATTGCCATGGACAGACCACCAGGCAATTATATTCAGTATTTCCACCATCCCCCCCGCAACAAAAACATCGAATCCAGTGGCAACACACTGGACTAGATGTCAGAAGAAGCTCCACTCGGAACTCTTCAAAACGACTTTAAGGAAAAAAATAGAAACAACCCAGCCGCAGCAAACGGCCGTAGAAACACTGAAAGCCATAAACTCGGCCATGCTACAGTCAGCCGACTTGGTAGCGCCGAAACGAATAACCCGCATTCGGAAAAACAACCGCAGCTGGTTTAACAACCAGCTGTCGTTACTGAAGCAAGAACGCAGAAGGGCAGAATCTGCCTGGAAAAGATGTTCTTCTGAGCTAAACCTATCCATCTACAAGGCGACCACAAGAAAATACCACAAAGGAATTTTCCAAGCCAAGAAGAATTATTTTTCGGAGGCTATCAACGGTGCCCTAAACCGCCCCCGCGAACTCTTCAAGATGGTCACCCAGACCATGAATCCAGGATGCATTGAAGCCCCCAGCTCGGACACACAAGAATTTTGCAATGAGCTATCGGATTATTTCGTTAATAAAATCGAGGCAATCCGTGAAAGCATTCAGCAAAATGTTTCTCCCCTCAGCCCCCCCTGTAGCCTCTCACACAGCACCCATAGTAATTCTCCGATATCAGGTAAGTTCACCCTGGAACCCATCTCCATCGAGTCCACTAAGAATGTCATTTGTACTCTGCGCAATGGCGCAGCGCCAAATGACATTATCCCCACAAAACTGCTGAAGGAATGCGCCGACATCCTGGCTCCTCCCATCACGCAGCTTATCAACCAGTCTTTCTTGGAAGGCATAGTGCCCTCACAGTTGAAAGAGGGTGTAATCCAACCCATCCTGAAGAAACCCTCCCTGGACCCCAAGGACCCACTCCACCGCCGTCCCATAACAAGCCTCAACGTATTCTCTAAGATAATGGAAAAAGTAGTGGTAAAACAGCTGCAACTGCATCTAGATACCTACAAGCTACTTGACCCATTGCAATCAGGCTTCCGTCCCGGACATGGGACGGAAACAGCATTACTGAAAGTATGGGACGATGTTCTCAAGGCCGCAGACGAAGGAGAATCTTGTCTCCTGGTTCTGTTGGACCTAAGTGCAGCTTTTGACACTGTAGACCACAATCTGTTACTGACTCGGCTTGCTGAAGTAGCCAGGGTCGCAGAAGGCGATTTATCTTGGTTCTCCTCTTTTCTGGAAAACCGATCGCAAACAGTGAATCTAGGACCTTTTACGTCTGAAAAACGCACAGTAACATGCGGAGTCCCTCAAGGATCGCCTCTGTCACCAGTGCTGTTTAACATCTATCTTCGTCCTCTTTTCGAGATTATTAGCAGCCAAAAACTGCTTTATCACTCTTATGCAGATGACACGCAACTGTATTTCCGCATCTGCAACAGACAGGATCACCACCTCAATCTAGAGACATGCCTCTCTTTGATAGAGGACTGGATGACAAAGAGTTATCTTAAACTCAATGGAGCGAAAACAGAACTTCTTCTGTTTCACGCCAAGCGAAGGAATCAACCCTCAACAGCGTGGTCTCCCCCACCTATTTTGGGCAAGCTCATCACCCCTAGCGCCAAAGTCAAAAGCCTAGGGGTCATTTTTGACTCCTTTATGACAATGGACGCACAAATAGGGTCAGTGTTCAGCGGATCTCACCATCTACTGCGCCTACTACGCAGACTCACTCCGTTCATCCCTAAAGAAGATCTAGCGGTCGTGGTGGGAGCAATTGTAAACTCCAGGTTGGATTATGCAAATGCCCTTTACCTCGGTCTCCCCAAATACCAAATCGCTCGTCTGCAAGTCGTTCAGAATACGGCCGCCAGACTTGTGACTGGGAAAAAACCCTGGGAATCAATCTCACCCTCACTGAGAGCCCTTCATTGGCTGCCAGTTAAAGACAGAATCGCTTTTAAAGCCCTCTGTCTTACGCATAGATGTGTCCATGAGAATGCCCCCCTTTACTTATGCGAATTAATAAAAGCGCATAATCCAAATCGCGTTTTGCGATCCACGAATCAGAACCTGCTCCAGGTTCCGAAAGCCAACTTCAAGTCCAAAGGAGAAAGAAGATTTGCGATCCAGGGTCCCAGACTATGGAACGCTTTACCAACCAGCATTCGGTTGGAGGAGAACCACCTAGCATTTAGGAAAAAGGTCAAGACTTTTCTCTTTTGATATCAAGGGAGACAGGAACAACAAGCGCCCAGAGGCGATTCAGTTCGCATGTGCCGCGCTATATAAGTTCTCATTCATTCATTCATTCATATGACACTTCGAAGGAGTGAGGAGCCTATAAAAGAAGAGTGATAATTTTACTGGTTGCAGAAACGTCTTCCTCTGACACTTCCGGGAGTGTCGGATGCCGGCGCCCCTCCATTGCACGCTGTGCTTCCACCCGCCAGCCACTACAGGCCCACCAGTGACCCAGGAGCTAGCAATTAATCTACAGCTCAGGCATCCGACACACTGGGAAGTGTTGGGTCCAGAAGATCCTTCAGCTGGTGGTTCTCTGGAAGACGTGAGATTTGGGGGTCCAGTGAGGGGTCTGGGAGGGATTACTGCTCTTCTCTCATTGGCTCTTGATGTGATGTACCCCGCAGGGAATTCTCCGCGCTGGCCGGCGACCTCCTCGGCATTTACAATGTTTCTTCACAATCTCCTTGTGAAGTCCTTCAGATGTGATACAAGTGAGGACACGTCACGTCCCAGGCCATCTGCACCACTTATAATGCTCAGGAATGTCAGGGCCCTCAGGAGATGGGGGGGGGGGCAGACGGAGCCCTCAGGAGATGGGGGGGGCAGACGGAGCCCTCAGGAGATGGGGGGCAGACAGGGCCCTCAGGAGATGGGGGGGGGGGCAGACGGAGCCCTCAGGAGATGGGGGGGGGGCAGACGGAGCCCTCAGGAGATGGGGGGGGGGGGGGGCAGACGGAGCCCTCAGGAGATGGGGGGGGGGGCAGACGGAGCCCTCAGGAGATGGGGGGGGGGGAATAAACCTGCTAATTGTCTCCTGTACACACAATAGGCACCCCGTGGAGAGCATTTTATGGGCCGACCAAACCTATCCCTCCAAACATGGACGCCGTCATTGTCCGCCTGACAACAGTCCACCCGACTCCTTCAACTAATGTCAATATAAAAAAATAAAATAAAAAAAAGTGTTAAATGAGCCAGTTTGAAAATTGTCGGCCAAACAGCGTCTGCATCCAATCAAAAGCATCGATTTTTAGGTATTCTGACAGCCGAAGGTGCTGGCTGTCAGAATACAATAGCCAGCAGGCCTGATTCCTTCATCTACACCAGGGGTGGGCAACCTCGGCCCTCCAGCTGTGGTGAAACTACAAGTCCCAGGAGACACTGCAAGACCCCGACAATCACAGGTATGACTCCTCGAGGCAGAGGCATGATGGGATATGTAGTTTCAAAACAGCTGGAGTGCCGATGTTGCCTCCCCCTGCTCTACACTGTTTAGTAATGGCACATTCACCTGACAAAATAACCCGTCGCCAAATTCCCCATCAACCCCTGAGACTACATTTCCCCCGCCCCCCTCATCTTTTTTTGGGGGAGGTGAGGGGGGGGTGTGTCCCTGAATGGCAGTTTGGAAATGTGGTCACCCTAGGTCACTACTGTGCTGATCACTGTTCTCCTTGCTGGAGGGGAAGCTGTATCTGGGGAGCTGCAGTACAAGGATCTCCCTGCTTCATCCAGCGGGTTATACTGCCACCTGCAGGAGGGTTGAACTGTACGACTCGCTCTTCTCCTTGCTGGAGAGGAAGCTGTATCTGGGGAGCTGCAGTACAAGGATCTCCCTGCTTCATCCAGCGGGTTATACTGCCACCTGCAGGAGGGTTGAACTGTACGACTCGCTCTTCTCCTTGCTGGAGAGGAAGCTGTATCTGGGGAGCTGCAGTACAAGGATCTCCCTGCTTCATCCAGCGGGTTATACTGCCACCTGCAGGAGGGTTGAACTGTACGACTCGCTCTTCTCCTTGCTGGAGGGGAAGCTGTACCTGGGGAGCTGCAGTACAAGGATCTCCCTGCTTCATCCAGCGGGTTATACTGCCACCTGCAGGAGGGTTGAACTGTACGACTCGCTGTTCTCCTTGCTGGAGGGGAAGCTGTACCTGGGGAGCTGCAGTACAAGGATCTCCCTGCTTCTCCTGAATTCATTCTGTGAATTTGTTTTTCCTCCACCTCTCTGGCTCCCTTCTGATCATCGCCCCCATCAGTCACCAGGGGGTGACGAACGTGACATGAGGAAGAAAATCCCTGCTTTTACCAAGATGGCCTCCTCCACTAAGACAGCCCAGAACCAGTCATGGTAAGTCAGTAAGGGGGAAATGATCAGCTGCAGGAAGCCTCCAGACTATTTCCAGGCCTTCGCCTTCGTCTCGCCATCTATGAGCATAAATCTTACAGTACGGAAAAGAGAAAAATGGCGCTACTGGACCACCTGCTCCTCACCAGTCCGTGGATGTGATTGGTTCCTCTGAATAAACACAATAAGGGGGATTTATCCAAAGACTGGAGAAGCTTCGCTCAGCAGCCAATCTACATGGCCCGTGATGGCGCCCCCCTCTGGTTTGTTGAGCAAAGGGCAACAAGGGGAAAGCAGCTGCGCACTACAACCAATCGGCTTCTCTCTTCAGCTTCTTTAGTTAAGCTTTGAAAAACCAAGGTAGAAGCTGATTGGTTGTCGTGTCCAGCTGCTCGGGAGTTGATAAATTCCTCCTTGTTGCCCTTTGTTCAACAAACCAGAGGGGGGCGCCAGTGGCAGGACAAGGTCATGCAGCGCCCAGGGCAAAGATGCCAAACTGTGCCCCCCTTTCCATTAGGGCTAGGGTCAGGGTGCCCCCCCATCCCTGCAATAAACCATTGTGCCAGGGGCAGCCGTCCCTCCTGCCCACCCCTTGTCCCGGCCCTGGGGGGCGCCATCACAGGCCGTGTATAGTCCTCCTCCTGATCCCTGGAGATGGTGAAGTGGAGGTGTGAGATATTTGAATTATTACTCACAATACTTGTTTGTTCTTATCAAAGGAGAAGGAGCCAATGAGGGCCCTCAGGAGCCGCACCCTTCATGGATATTACCCGTGTACTGCAGCTCCCCTCCCCCCTCCGCCTCGTACAGGCAAAAGGCTGCAGCTGAGTTCTCCAACCAATATATAAAAAAATATATTTTATGTACAAAGAGTAAAACAATATCATAAAGTTTTACAAGTTTCATCTACAGCCGGGAGGTGCGGCTGGTGGGGAGCGAGAGAAATCAGGATCTTCCCAACCCACAGAGGAAAGAGCTTTACAAGATACGTGGGTGGGTGGGGGGCTTTAATTATTAATGTCACCCCCCATCCCCCTCCTCCCCACAAATGGCAGAGCATTTCCACATGTGCTAGATGGCTCCTTTCCCAGCTACTCCCTTTGGCTGGGGAAAAAATATCAGTTTATCAAGCTCAGTAGCTCAAGATGAAATTTTCACCAACGTGTAAAAGAAAGTCAAAAATATTTAGCAGTCCTTCTGCATGCTTTAGAATAATAGTTGCACCCCCCCCCCCCCCACCACCACCACCCCTCCCTGTATACACTGCAGTATATTTGAACCCAAATGTTCAAACATATTCAAATAAAACTGACCCCAAACTATTGACACACGACGATTGAACAATGTTAGGATGGCGGGAAGAATAAAGCTTTATGGAGGTGAAGGGTTTTATCTCGGCCTTTCAAGTGGAGGCAATATCTGATTGTCCTATCAGAATCATCGACTGATATCACCACCACACAGGTCTGTACCCACCCCCCCCCCCCCCCCCAGCTGTGACACTTGGCCTGGATTATGATATCACCACCACACAGGTCTGTACCCATCCCCCCCCCCCCCAACTATTGCCACCCGCAGAGAATTTTCACATGTGCTAGATGGCTCCGTTACCCATTATTCACAGCTACTACTTTGTTTGGCTGGGGAAAAAATCAGTTTATCAAGCTCAGTAGCTCAAGCTGAAATTTACAAACAAAAATCAAAAAACACGTGAAAGAAAATCAAAAATATTTAGCAGTCCTGCTGCATGCTTTAGAATAGTTGCGCCCCCCCCACCCCCGCTGCAAGTTGTGGCCCCCCCCCCACCCCCGCTGCAAGTTGTGGCCCCCCCCACCCCCGCTGCAAGTTGTGGTCCCCCCACCACCATCCCCTACTGTATACACAGCAGTATATTAAAACCCGAATGTTAAAACATAAAACTGACCCCAAACTTTTGACACACACAACGATTGAACAATGTGAGGAGGAATAAAGCTTTATGGAGGTGAAGTGTTTTATCTCGGCCTTTCATGTGGCGGCAATATCTGATTGTCCTATCAGAACCATCGACTGATATCACCACCAAACAGGTCTGTACCCATCCCCCCCCCCAAGCGGTGACACTTGAATTACCCCCCAGCGGCCTGAATTACCACCAATTATCATTCTCAATATCTGTGTCTCCCAGGGGCCACAATGTAGCAGATCCCGAGTCCTGATAGGATGTGAGATCTTCCATTCATTTTATAAAGTAACCACCGGAAACGTAACATCATCGATCGTTGTCTATGATTGATCGGCACATCACCGGAGGAAAAAAAAAGAAAACGAATGCGGCCGCCACATCTAAGTTGCAAAGTATGACATTTCTGGTTTTGGGTTTATTATCGCCTTAAAGCCCGACTCCGACCGCGTTCTACAGAGGGGGTCCAGGCATGGATGTTTCTATATTGTTCATCGATCGATCGATCTCCCAGTGACGGTGTACAGTCAGGGATGTTTCTATATTGTTCACCGATCGATCGATCGATCTCCCAGTGACGGTGTACGGTCCGGGATGTTTCTATATTGTTCATCGATCGATCGATCTCCCAGTGACGGTGTACGGTCCGGGATGTGTCTATATTGTTCACCGATCGATCGATCTCCCAGTGACGGTGTACGGTCCGGGATGTGTCTATATTGTTCATCGATCGATCGATCTCCCAGTGACGGTGTACGGTCGGGGATGTTTCTATATTGTTCACCGATCGATCGATCTCCCAGTGACGGTGTACGGTCAGGGATGTTTCTATATTGTTCACCGATCGATCGATCTCCCAGTGACGGTGTACGGTCGGGGATGTTTCTATATTGTTCACCGATCGATCGATCTCCCAGTGACGGTGTACGGTCAGGGATGTTTCTATATTGTTCACCGATCGATCGATCTCCCAGTGACGGTGTACGGTCAGGGATGTTTCTATATTGTTCATCGATCGATCGATCTCCCAGTGACGGTGTACGGTCGGGGATGTTTCTATATTGTTCATCGATCGATCGATCGATCTCCCAGTGACGGTGTACAGTCAGGGATGTTTCTATATTGTTCACCGATCGATCGATCTCCCAGTGACGGTGTACGGTCAGGGATGTTTCTATATTGTTGACCGATCGATCGATCGATCTCCCAGTGACGGTGTACGGTCGGGGATGTTTCTATATTGTTCACCGATCGATCGATCGATCTCCCAGTGACGGTGTACGGTCGGGGATGTTTCTATATTGTTCACCGATCGATCGATCGATCTCCCAGTGACGGTGTACGGTCAGGGATGTTTCTATATTGTTGATCGATCGATCGATCTCCCAGTGACGGTGTACAGTCAGGGATGTTTCTATATTGTTCACCGATCGATCGATCTCCCAGTGACGGTGTACGGTCAGGGATGTTTCTATATTGTTCACCGATCGATCGATCTCCCAGTGACGGTGTACGGTCGGGGATGTTTCTATATTGTTGATCGATCGATCTCCCAGTGACGGTGTACGGTCGGGGATGTTTCTATATTGTTCACCGATCGATCGATCTCCCAGTGACGGTGTACGGTCAGGGATGTTTCTATATTGTTCACCGATCGATCGATCTCCCAGTGACGGTGTACGGTCCGGGATGTTTCTATATTGTTCACCGATCGATCGATCTCCCAGTGACGGTGTACGGTCCGGGATGTTTCTATATTGTTGATCGATCGATCGATCTCCCAGTGACGGTGTACGGTCAGGGATGTTTCTATATTGTTCACCGATCGATCGATCGATCTCCCAGTGACGGTGTACGGTGAGGGATGTTTCTATATTGTTCACCGATCGATCGATCTCCCAGTGACGGTGTACGGTCAGGGATGTTTCTATATTGTTGATCGATCGATCGATCTCCCAGTGACGGTGTACGGTCCGGGATGTTTCTATATTGTTCACCGATCGATCGATCTCCCAGTGACGGTGTACGGTCAGGGATGTTTCTATATTGTTCACCGATCGATCGATCTCCCAGTGACGGTGTACGGTCAGGGATGTTTCTATATTGTTCACCGATCGATCGATCTCCCAGTGACGGTGTACGGTCAGGGATGTTTCTATATTGTTGATCGATCGATCGATCTCCCAGTGACGGTGTACGGTCAGGGATGTTTCTATATTGTTCACCGATCGATCGATCTCCCAGTGACGGTGTACGGTCAGGGATGTTTCTATATTGTTGATCGATCGATCGATCTCCCAGTGACGGTGTACGGTCAGGGATGTTTCTATATTGTTCACCGATCGATCGATCTCCCAGTGACGGTGTACGGTCAGGGATGTTTCTATATTGTTCATCGATCGATCGATCTCCCAGTGACGGTGTACGGTCAGGGATGTTTCTATATTGTTCACCGATCGATCGATCTCCCAGTGACGGTGTACGGTCAGGGATGTTTCTATATTGTTGATCGATCGATCGATCTCCCAGTGACGGTGTACGGTCAGGGATGTTTCTATATTGTTCACCGATCGATCTCCCAGTGACGGTGTACGGTCGGGGATGTTTCTATATTGTTCATCGATCGATCGATCTCCCAGTGACGGTGTACGGTCAGGGATGTTTCTATATTGTTCACCGATCGATCGATCGATCTCCCAGTGACGGTGTACGGTCGGGGATGTTTCTATATTGTTCACCGATCGATCGATCTCCCAGTGACGGTGTACGGTCAGGGATGTTTCTATATTGTTCACCGATCGATCGATCTCCCAGTGACGGTGTACGGTCGGGGATGTTTCTATATTGTTCATCGATCGATCGATCGATCTCCCAGTGACGGTGTACGGTCAGGGATGTTTCTATATTGTTGATCGATCGATCGATCTCCCAGTGACGGTGTATGGTCAGGGATGTTTCTATATTGTTGATCGATCGATCGATCTCCCAGTGACGGTGTACGGTCAGGGATGTTTCTATATTGTTCACCGATCGATCGATCTCCCAGTGACGGTGTACGGTCAGGGATGTTTCTATATTGTTGATCGATCGATCGATCTCCCAGTGACGGTGTACGGTCAGGGATGTTTCTATATTGTTGATCGATCGATCGATCTCCCAGTGACGGTGTACGGTCAGGGATGTTTCTATATTGTTGATCGATCGATCGATCTCCCAGTGACGGTGTACGGTCAGGGATGTTTCTATATTGTTCACCGATCGATCGATCTCCCAGTGACGGTGTACGGTCAGGGATGTTTCTATATTGTTCACCGATCGATCGATCTCCCAGTGACGGTGTACGGTCAGATGTTTCTATATTGTTCATCGATCGATCGATCGATCTCCCAGTGACGGTGTACGGTCAGGGATGTTTCTATATTGTTCACCGATCGATCGATCTCCCAGTGACGGTGTACGGTCCGGGATGTTTCTATATTGTTGATCGATCGATCGATCTCCCAGTGACGGTGTACGGTCAGGGATGTTTCTATATTGTTCACCGATCGATCGATCTCCCAGTGACGGTGTACGGTCAGGGATGTTTCTATATTGTTCATCGATCGATCGATCTCCCAGTGACGGTGTACGGTCGGGGATGTTTCTATATTGTTCACCGATCGATCGATCTCCCAGTGACGGTGTACGGTCAGGGATGTTTCTATATTGTTCACCGATCGATCGATCTCCCAGTGACGGTGTACGGTCGGGGATGTTTCTATATTGTTCACCGATCGATCGATCTCCCAGTGACGGTGTACGGTCAGGGATGTTTCTATATTGGATCGATGTTTCTACGGTATTGTTGATCGATCGATCGATCTCCCAGTGACGGTGTACAGTCAGGGATGTTTCTATATTGTTGACCGATCGATCGATCGATCTCCCAGTGACGGTGTACGGTCGGGGATGTTTCTATATTGTTCACCGATCGATCGATCGATCTCCCAGTGACGGTGTACGGTCGGGGATGTTTCTATATTGTTCACCGATCGATCGATCTCCCAGTGACGGTGTACGGTCGGGGATGTTTCTATATTGTTCACCGATCGATCGATCTCCCAGTGACGGTGTACGGTCGGGGATGTTTCTATATTGTTCATCGATCGATCTCCCAGTGACGGTGTACGGTGAGGGATGTTTCTATATTGTTCACCGATCGATCGATCTCCCAGTGACGGTGTACGGTCAGGGATGTTTCTATATTGTTGATCGATCGATCGATCTCCCAGTGACGGTGTACGGTCAGGGATGTTTCTATATTGTTCACCGATCGATCGATCTCCCAGTGACGGTGTACGGTCGGGGATGTTTCTATATTGTTCACCGATCGATCGATCTCCCAGTGACGGTGTACGGTCGGGGATGTTTCTATATTGTTCACCGATCGATCTCCCAGTGACGGTGTACGGTCAGGGATGTTTCTATATTGTTCACCGATCGATCGATCGATCTCCCAGTGACGGTGTACGGTCAGGGATGTTTCTATATTGTTCACCGATCGATCGATCGATCTCCCAGTGACGGTGTACAGTCAGGGATGTTTCTATATTGTTCACCGATCGATCGATCGATCTCCCAGTGACGGTGTACGGTCAGGGATGTTTCTATATTGTTCACCGATCGATCGATCTCCCAGTGACGGTGTACGGTCAGGGATGTTTCTATATTGTTGATCGATCGATCGATCTCCCAGTGACGGTGTACGGTCAGGGATGTTTCTATATTGTTGATCGATCGATCGATCTCCCAGTGACGGTGTATGGTCAGGGATGTTTCTATATTGTTCACCGATCGATCGATCGATCTCCCAGTGACGGTGTACAGTCAGGGATGTTTCTATATTGTTCACCGATCGATCGATCGATCTCCCAGTGACGGTGTACGGGGGATCATATTGTTCACCGATCGATGTCGATTCCCAGTATACGGTTGTTGTTCGATCGATCGATCGATCTCCCAGTGACGGTGTACGGTCAGGGATGTTTCTATATTGTTCACCGATCGATCGATCGATCTCCCAGTGACGGTGTACAGTCAGGGATGTTTCTATATTGTTCACCGATCGATCGATCGATCTCCCAGTGACGGTGTACGGTCAGGGATGTTTCTATATTGTTCACCGATCGATCGATCGATCTCCAGTGACGGTGTACGGTCAGGGATGTTTCTATATTGTTCATCGATCGATCGATCTCCCAGTGACGGTGTACGGTCAGGGATGTTTCTATATTGTTGATCGATCGATCGATCTCCCAGTGACGGTGTACGGTCAGGGATGTTTCTATATTGTTCACCGATCGATCGATCTCCCAGTGACGGTGTACGGTCAGGGATGTTTCTATATTGTTCACCGATCGATCGATCTCCCAGTGACGGTGTACGGTCAGGGATGTTTCTATATTGTTCACCGATCGATCGATCTCCCAGTGACGGTGTACGGTCGGGGATGTTTCTATATTGTTCACCGATCGATCGATCTCCCAGTGACGGTGTACGGTCGGGATGTTTCTATATTGTTCACCGATCGATCGATCTCCCAGTGACGGTGTACGGTCGGGGATGTTTCTATATTGTTCACCGATCGATCGATCTCCCAGTGACGGTGTACGGTCGGGGATGTTTCTATATTGTTCACCGATCGATCGATCTCCCAGAGACGGTGTACGGTCGGGGATGTTTCTATATTGTTCACAGATCGATCGATCGATCTCCCAGTGACGGTGTACGGTCGGGGATGTTTCTATATTGTTCACCGATCGATCGATCTCCCAGTGACGGTGTACGGTCGGGGATGTTTCTATATTGTTCACCGATCGATCGATCGATCTCCCAGTGACGGTGTACGGTCAGGGATGTTTCTATATTGTTCACCGATCGATCGATCTCCCAGTGACGGTGTACGGTCGGGGATGTTTCTATATTGTTCACCGATCGATCGATCTCCCAGTGACGGTGTACGGTCGGGGATGTTTCTATATTGTTCACCGATCGATCGATCTCCCAGTGACGGTGTACGGTCAGGGATGTTTCTATATTGTTGATCGATCGATCGATCTCCCAGTGACGGTGTACGGTCAGGGATGTTTCTATATTGTTCACCGATCGATCGATCTCCCAGTGACGGTGTACGGTCAGTGATGTTTCTATATTGTTCACCGATCGATCGATCTCCCAGTGACGGTGTACGGTGAGGGATGTTTCTATATTGTTCACCGATCGATCGATCGATCTCCCAGTGACGGTGTACGGTGAGGGATGTTTCTATATTGTTCACCGATCGATCGATCTCCCAGTGACGGTGTACGGTGAGGGATGTTTCTATATTGTTCACCGATCGATCGATCTCCCAGTGACGGTGTACGGTGAGGGATGTTTCTATATTATTCACCGATCGATCGATCTCCCAGTGACGGTGTACGGTCAGGGATGTTTCTATATTGTTAATCGATCGATCGATCTCCCAGTGACGGTGTACAGTCGGGGATTTTTCTATATTGTTCATCGACCGATCGATCGATCTCCCAGTGACGGTGTACAGTCGGGGATTTTTCTATATTGTTCATCGACCGATCGATCGATCTCCCAGTGACGGTGTACAGTCGGGGATTTTTCTCTCTGTCCCAGGGACGGGAATGTCACTGGACTGGTTTTCTCCATATTTTCCGTGGCGGCCCATGGACACACCCCTGAGGGCGGCGGGCCTGTCATAACACGCCGCTGTACACCACAAGTCAGGAGGAAACTTCTCACAATACAAGGTGTGGAGGGAAGGACGGGCCCCGGGGCCCCCAGGACACAACGTTCCATGTACAGCTCTCTCCCCGATCCCTATATACAGTCCATCGCGGTCCGCGCCTCCATGCTGGGCCTTGTAGTTCCCAACAGCGGGATGTCTGGACACGCTGATAAACAATCGATCATAAATACGATCATTTCTAGTGACCCGGTCCCTCCACACAAGAAACACAACCAATGAATGGAAACAATCGTTCATAGAAGGACCCTCCATAAGACCCCTTTCACACAGAAGCGCCGCTAAAACAGCGACAAATCGCTGGTGGTTTTTGCGGTGCTTTAGCGGCGGTTTAGCGGCACTTTTGCACTGCTTTCCGGATGCCAGCGGCGCTTTTATTCTAAGGTCATGTGAGAACGTGACCTTTAAAAAATCCTAAAAACACCCGTTTTGCGCCGCTTTTCGAATCGCTTCTAATCGGGGTGAGCCGAGACGAAATCCCCTCCCCCAGTACACGGTGTATAGTTGTTATTGTGTGTTGTGTTCCGTGTGATCAGCTGTGATTGGTCGGTGATTCATTCTATAGGTTCCCTTTATTGAAGTGCTGAGAGGAAAGGGCAGCGCTGGAAGCTGTCACCTTCCCATATAAAGTGAGGTGGTGACATCACAGCTCTGCGACTGATATATTACAACGAGGAGCGTCATTTACAAGGTGCAGGGCCGACTACGTGACAACCAACAGGTGACAGCGCCAAAGTGTCCCTCGCAGTCCTCCACCGCCCCCCAATAAATCAGAAGGGTCCAAGTGTCCCCCTCATCGCTTCTGCCCAATGCAAGTAAGTGTGAGGAGCCGGGCCGAAACGCGTAAGCTGCTTTTATCGCCTTGTAGCCAATAAAGATTTAAACTCGGAGGTCTCGGGTTGTCGGCTCGTAATACTAAAAACAAAGATTGCAGAGCAGCGATCGGCAGCCTGGGGCCCTCCAGCCTTTGCAGAACTACAAGTCCCATCATGCACAATGACTGCAGACAAATGATATAAATCTCCCCCCCCCTCCCCCAAAAAACAATAACCGACCATCCAACACCGCGACGTATGGGGAGGGATCTTCTGAATACAGATATTCACATTTTGATGAGAAAAGTTCTGCCTTCTCCTCCCCCAACTTCAGTATTATTGGTGCTTCTTTTTTTCCTGACAGGTATCCGCTGCCACTTCCACCTTTCTTGCCTAGGCGAGACGCTTGACCCCGCCCCCTTTTCCTGCCAGCAACCCCCCCGGACTTGTCACATGTCCAAGGACCAGTCTGAAAGCACAGCATGATCCCGCGCATGCGCAGTGGGGGAGCCAGCTATTAAAGAGCAGGCAGTTACAGCCAAGATGGCAGCACCAGAAATCGGACGAGCCGCGAAGAACCGGCCCGGGTGACCCAGAGGCGAAGAACCGGCCCGGGTGACCCAGAGGCGAAGAACCGGCCCGGGTGACCCAGCGGCAAAGAACCGGTCCGGGTGACCCAGCGGCAAAGAACCGGCCCGGGTGACCCAGTGGCAAAGAACCGGCCCGGGTGACCCAGTGGCAAAGAACCGGCCCGGGTGACCCAGTGGCAAAGAACCGGCCCGGGTGACCCAGTGGCAAAGAACCGGCCCGGGTGACCCAGTGGCAAAGAACCGGCCCAGGTGACCCAGCGGCGGAAGAACCGGCCCGGGTGACCCAGCGGGGAAGAACCGGCCCGGGTGACCCAGCGGGGAAGAACCGGCCCGGGTGACCCAGCGGGGAAGAACCGGCCCGGGTGACCCAGCGGGGAAGAACTGGCCCGGGTGACCCAGCGGGGAAGAACCGGCCCGGGTGACCCAGCGGGGAAGAACCGGCCCGGGTGACCCAGCGGGCGAAGAACCAGCCCGGGTGACCCAGCGGGCGAAGAACCGGCCCGGGTGACCCAGCGGGCGAAGAACCGGCCCGCGTGACCCAGAGGCGAAGAACCGGCCCGGGTGACCCAGCGGGCGAAGAACCGGCCCGGGTGACCCAGCGGCGGAAGAACCGGCCCGGGTGACCCAGCGGGGAAGAACCGGCCCGGGTGACCCAGCGGGGAAGAACCGGCCCGGGTGACCCAGCGGGGAAGAACCGGCCCGGGTGACCCAGCGGGGAAGAACCGGCCCGGGTGACCCAGCGGGGAAGAACCGGCCCGGGTGACCCAGCGGGGAAGAACCGGCCCGGGTGACCCAGCGCTTGGCTGGTGGGGGTCCAACATTTGTAGCTGCTGACCTTTCTTTTTTTAGCTCCTCGTTACAGAGTGTCAGCGATAATGGAACATCCAAGGCCGTGTACAAGAACCCCCCCTCCCCCCCTCCCCCTCATAGAGAAAGCTGGATAATGGACGGTCCACATTGTAATGATCTTCGCTACATTCTCTGCAGATTATACCCAGGGCCATCTCCTCCGGATCTAATGTCACTGCAAATATTTACATTGTATCCATTATTCTACAATCTACATCCTACAGACCCCCCCCCCCGCTCCCTCCCCTCCCCCCCCCCCCGATACCCAAACCTCACAAAGTTCTGAGAAATTCACAGACCAGACATAGAAAAAACTTTTATACCCCAAAGAAGCCCTTCAAATAATTTACAGGTCCCAGGGAACCCCTGAAAAAACAATTACTGGGGGGTCAATGAGAGACCCCTAAAATGGAACTTCACTCTCTCTCTCCACACTGACAATTCTGGATCCTCACGCCGATCATATTTACTTGTTTTACACTGTTTTCATGGATGGATGGAGGGAGACATGGATGGATGGGTGGATGGAGGGATGGAGACCTGGATGGGTGGGTGGATGGAGGGATGGATGGATGGGGAGAGGGATGGATGGATGAAGACATGGATGGGTGGATGGAGGGATGGATGGGAAAGTTTGCTTTCAATATTAAAAATTAATTGCCACCTTTACAGACAGATTTCGGGTCATCAAGGTCATGCCGCTGGCTTTGCCCCCAGAGCCATGCTGGCACCATCAGATAGGAAGTCAATCAACTGCAGCTCAAGGAACTCTGAGCAACCTCTGGAGGAAACCCTAGCAACCTCTGGAGGAACCCCGAGCAACCTCTGGAGGAACCCCGAGCAACCTCTGGAGGAACCCCGAGCAACCTCTGGAGGAACCCCGAGCAACCTCTGGAGGAACCCCGAGCAACCTCTGGAGGAACCCCGAGCAACCTCTGGAGGAACCCCGAGCAACCTCTGGAGGAACCCCGGGCAACCTCTGGAGGAATCCCTGGCAACCTCTGGAGGAATCCCTGGCAACCTCTGGAGGAATCCCTGGCAACCTCTGGAGGAATCCCTGGCAACCTCTGGAGGAATCCCTGGCAACCTCTGGAGGAATCCCTGGCAACCTCTGGAGGAGCCCCGAGCAACGTCTAGAGGAGCCCCGAGGAATTTCCGGTAAATCATCCTGTTTTCCCTCCATATGAGATCTGGTGATCGGATAATTGGTGATCAGGATCGTTGTTAATTCTTTTGTAAACCCCAATAAACTTTTCCTTATAAATAAATTGTATCCAGAACTCTGTCGGTACTTTTCTAAGGTCCGGATCTCCTCCAGAACCGTATACTCCTGCATTCCCCGTATACAAAGTCTCCGTCTCCCTATGAGAAGGAATCATACGTCCGATCGACTCCTCCATCCTCTGAATTATGGATGCCGATCACATGGACAGGCCTCTGAGAGCATTTTTATTGATACAATTATGTGGAATCGCCGGGCAGCTCCTCCATTATAGAGAGTCAAGTGCAATTAGAATAATGCTTCTTCCTCAAAATGTGGATAATAGAAACTAAGAACCAAAACACGAGGCCCCGCCTTGTCCCCGGGGTCAGATGAGCCCAACACAAGTCCGAGCGCCCCGCCCAACCCAATGTCTGCTGGCATGGGGTCTTCCAAGTGTATGGCTCAACACCCCACCCGACCCAACGTCTGCCGGCATGAGGTCTTCCCAGTGTATGGCCCAACACAAGTCCGAGCGCCCCGCCCGACCCAATGTCTGCCAGCAGGGGGTCTTCCCAGTGTATGGCTTAACACCCCACCCAACCCAACGTCTGCCAGCAGGGGGTCTTCCCAGTGTATGGCCCAACACCCCACCCAACCCAACGTCTGTTGGCAGGCGGTCTTCCCAGTGTATGGCCCAACACAAGTCCGAGCGCCCCGCCCGACCCAATGTCTGCCGGCATGGGGTCTTCCCAGTGTATGGCCCAACACAAGTCCGAGCGTCCCGCCCAACCCAATGTCTGCCGGCATGGGGTCTTCCCAGTGTATGGCCCAACACCCCACCCGACCCAACGTCTGCCGGCATGAGGTCTTCCCAGTGTATGGCCCAACACAAGTCCGAGCGCCCCGCCCGACCCAATGTCTGCCAGCAGGGGGTCTTCCCAGTGTATGGCTTAACACCCCACCCAACCCAACGTCTGCCAGCAGGGGGTCTTCCCAGTGTATGGCCCAACACCCCACCCAACCCAACGTCTGTTGGCAGGCGGTCTTCCCAGTGTATGGCCCAACACAAGACCGAGCACCCCACCCAACGTCTGCCAGCAGGGGGTCTTCCCAGTGTATGGCCCAACACCCCACCCGACCCAACGTCTGCCGGTATGACGTCACCGCATTCGGTTCTTTGGAATGGAGCGTCTGTGCACTCGGCCGGTGTAACGCCATATTCGGCTCCCTATCGCAGAATGCTACGGAAGTCACGTGGCGGCCAACTGCGCATGCCCAATGCATTCCAAACGCAAGTGCGATGCGTTCCAATAGATTTACGACAGTGCACACCAGCGAAGCCGGCATTCAAGGCGAATGTGGAATTTGGGGGAAGTGGCTGGTCGGCCTCACCTCCTCGCTGCGCTCGCTCCGCCTCCTGGCTCTTTTTTTAACATCCTCCAATCCACGTGGATGTTAAGTAAAGAGCCTGGATGTCGCTCGAGGTTCCACTGGTGCGTACTGTCGTAAATCCATTGGAAGGCATCGCACTTGCGTTTGGAGCGCATGCGCAGTGACTTCCGTAGCAGTCTGCGATAGGGAGCCGAATATGACAAGTCACCGGCAAGAGAATCTTACCACGAATCTCGTCAGGAAAAACAACGTGTGTACCGAGGATTTACACTTTACACGCCTTCCTCTGTGAAGTCCTTTAATGACCGTCATGAATATTCACAATTCCTGGAAGCCCCGCCCCCGGCCTTTGAATCCTGAATGGCCACTTCTTATGGAAAGGAGCCTCTCCCTCCTTGATAACATTCAAAGGTAAACAAATCTTCAAGAACGCCAACTGTCCACCTGAAGAGGTTATAGAGCCCCCCCCCCCCCCCCAGCCCCCCTGATAGCCGTCTACAACCTTCCAACAAGATAACAAAAGATAGGAGAAGGAAATTATCGGTGCTTCCCATCACCCCATCTGGGCTATGATAGAAACCACGAGCGCTACTCTTACCTTTTCCCACCACCGTGCCGGGGTCCAGAGATCGGGGCACCGAGAAATAATATTCCTTATCCGCAAAATCATAGCGACAAATGTCCCATTCCGCCAATCCTCCCGTAATCTGCCGCAGGGAAAGAGAAAACATTGGTTGGTCTACAGGAGAGAACGTTCATCATTAGGTGGACATGGAGGGTATCTAAAGAGACGTCTGGGGTGCATCTAAAGAGACATCTGGGGTGCATCTAAAGAGACGTCTGGGGTGTATCTAAAGAGACATCTGGGGTGCATCTAAAGAGACGTCTGGGGTGCATCTAAAGAGACGTCTGGGGTGCATCTAAAGAGACGTCTGGGGTGCATCTAAAGAGACGTCTGGGGTGCATCTAAAGAGACGTCTGGGGTGCATCTAAAGAGACGTCTGGGGTGCATCTAAAGAGACGTCTGGGGTGCATCTAAAGAGACGTCTGGGGTGCATCTAAAGAGACGTCTGGGGTGCATCTAAAGAGACGTCTGGGGTGCATCTAAAGAGACGTCTGGGGTGCATCTAAAGAGACGTCTGGGGTGCATCTAAAGAGACGTCTGGGGTGCATCTAAAGAGACGTCTGGGGTGTATCTAAAGAGACATCTGGGGGGTATCTAAAGAGACATCTGGGGGGTATCTAAAGAGACATCTGGGGTGCATCTAAAGAGACATCTGGGGTGCATCTAAAGAGACATCTGGGGGGTATCTAAAGAGACATCTGGGGTGCATCTAAAGAGACATCTGGGGTGCATCTAAAGAGACATCTGGGGTGCATCTAAAGAGACATCTGGGGTGCATCTAAAGAGACATCTGGGGTGCATCTAAAGAGACATCTGGGGTGCATCTAAAGAGACATCTGGGGTGCATCTAAAGAGACATCTGGGGGGTATCTAAAGAGACATCTGGGGTGTATCTAAAGAGACATCTGGGGTGTATCTAAAGAGACATCTGGGGTGTATCTAAAGAGACATCTGGGGTGTATCTAAAGAGACATCTGGGGTGCATCTAAAGAGACATCTGGAGGGTATCTAAAGAGACATATGGGGTGCATCTAAAGAGACATCTGGGGTGTATCTAAAGAGACATCTGGGGTGCATCTAAAGAGACATCTGGAGGGTATCTAAAGAGACATCTGGAGGGTATCTAAAGAGACATCTGGGGTGCATCTAAAGAGACATCTGGAGGGTATCTAAAGAGACTGGAGGGTATCCAACAAGGCCATCCACAGCAGAATTTTGGTTGATTCAGCCGGAATCTGGCACAATTCAAGCTGTGTGTGGCTAGCTTTACACTCCTTAATACCTCGTACACATAATCGGAAAACTGCAGGCCTCGCACTCACAGGGGCCTCGCGGCCGCCTAACTTACCCAATGCATTACCCCAGTTTTGAGGGACAGGGGACCTTAATGCTGCTGTGCTCAGGCAACGTTATGAGCCCCGACTCGGGAGCGGGGGCCGCCAGCGTCCCTAACAACCAGTGAATGTCTGTGACACCACCCCTTGTGACGTCAGTGACCCAGCATGCCCTCAGTCAATGATTTCTCAAGGGGGCGCTTCACTAGGTGACATCTCCGGGTGGCCCCCGCTCCGTAGTTTTTAAAGAACAGGATCTGGTGGCCGCCTTGTTAAAGTGGGCTTTCAGATTCCAATAAGCCCCCTGCATGCAGACCCCCCACAACCACCGTCCAGGGTTGTGGGGAAGAGGCCCTTGTCCTTGAATTATTTTTCCCATCATTGGTGCGAGTGGGGGGCCCCATGTCAAGTTTTGCCTAAGGCCTCACAAAGCCTCTGATGACAAAAGCTTGTTGTTTACAGAACTCCATAGCTCAAGATGAAACTTACACAGAGGTGAATGAGTCAGAGCTGTGTCTATTAATAAGTCATGACTCATTCTTGTCAGGACATTTTATTGAGTTCAGCTCAGTCCCAATCAGACAAGTCTGGCTACAGAGCCAATCAGAACACCTGACATCTCTGCCATTTTTCCATGTTTTCTTCCCTAATAACTAGCTTTTCATTGGCTAAAAAAAAGTGTGCAGAGCTGCCTGTACAATCACCCCCAAAACAACCAAAGGGGCTCATCTCAGGTGTGAAGGGGCCCTAAGAGAGATTTCACCCTCTGAAAATGCTAATTGCCTGGCTGGACCAATGATAATGAAAGCATTAAAGATTGGAAAATGTACATTGGTCTTAGCAAAGGACCCCTCAGTCCCCACCAGAAGGCTCCGGACCACGAAGAACATTCACTTTCACTTCTGAAAGGTAGAGGAGCGACCCGCCCCCCCCCCCCCCAACCGCATCAATGTACTGCCAAGGACTAGAACACGGAGAATTCGGGGATTTCCAAATGTTTGGGTCTCACCCATTTCTGTGCAGAGAAATTACAACGGAACTTCTGATTGGTTTCTATGACTTCTCACCCGACTGACATTGTCCCCCATCCAGGAGGAATCACCCAAATCTACTTCCCACCCTGGGGACACCAGGAGCCAATCTACCAATCAGGTGACTCCTATCACTACCGTACTACTATACAGTATATATATATATACTACACTAATATATATCCGGCAGAGATGAGCAATTCTCAGGTGTTTTTACACTAAAACTTCCCCTACAAATCAATAATACTAAAATAAAGAATAAAAGAATATATATATATTGTGTTTCCCCGATAAGATATAAATCTACATTTTAAAATAACTTCCTGGAACACGGAGAGTCTCTAAATCTCTATATCTCTCTATCACTCTCTATATCTCTCTCTCTCTACATCTCTCTACATCTCTCTACATCTCTCTACATCTCTCTACCTCTCTCTACCTCTCTCTACATCTCTCTACATCTCTCTACATCTCTCTCTACATCTCTCTCTACATCTCTCTACATCTCTCTACATCTCTCTACATCTCTCTACATCTCTCTACATCTCTCTACATCTCTCTACATCTCTCTACATCTCTCTACATCTCTCTACATCTCTCTACATCTCTCTACATCTCTCTCTCCACATCTCTCTCTCTCTCTCCATCTCTCTCCATCTCTCTACATCTCTCTCTCTCTCTCTCTCTCTCTACATCTCTCTATCTCTCTCTCTATATCTCTCTCTATATCTCTCTCTATATCTCTCTCTCTCTCTACATCTCTCTACATCTCTCTACATCTCTCTATCTCTCTATCTCTATCTCTACATCTCTCTCTATCTCTATCTCTACATCTCTCTCTCTCTCTCTCTCTATCTTTCTCTCTCTCTCTCTCTCTATCTTTCTCTCTCTCTCTCTCTCTCTATCTTTCTCTCTCTCTCTCTCTCTCTATCTTTCTCTCTATCTCTCTCTCTACATCTCTCTCTATCTCTCTCTCTACATCTCTCTCTCTCTATCTCTCTACATCTCTCTCTACATCTCTCTCTACATCTCTCTCTACATCTCTCTCTCTACATCTCTCTCTCTACATCTCTCTCTCTACATCTCTCTCTCTACATCTCTCTCTCTACATCTCTCTCTCTACATCTCTCTCTCTACATCTCTCTCTCTACATCTCTCTCTCTACATCTCTCTCTCTACATCTCTCTCTCTACATCTCTCTCTCTACATCTCTCTCTCTACATCTCTCTCTCTACATCTCTCTCTCTACATCTCTCTCTCTACATCTCTCTACATCTCTCTCTCTCTACATCTCTCTCTACATCTCTCTCTCTACATCTCTCTCTACATCTCTCTCTCTCTACATCTCTCTACATCTCTCTCTCTACTCTCTCTCTACATCTCTCTCTCTACATCTCTCTCTCTACATCTCTCTCTCTACATCTCTCTCTCTACATCTCTCTCTCTACATCTCTCTCTCTACATCTCTCTCTCTACATCTCTCTCTCTACATCTCTCTCTCTACATCTCTCTCTCTACATCTCTCTCTCTACATCTCTCTCTCTACATCTCTCTCTCTACATCTCTCTCTCTACATCTCTCTCTACATCTATCTCTAAATCTCTCTCTACATCTCTCTCTACATCTCTCTCTACATCTCTCTCTACATCTCTCTCTCTCTCTACATCTCTCTACATCTCTCTACATCTCTCTACATCTCTCTCTACATCTCTCTCTAGCTCTCTCTACATCTCTCTACATCTCTCTCTCTACATCTCTCTACATCTCTCTCTCTACATCTCTCTCTCTACATCTCTCTCTCTACATCTCTCTACATCTCTCTACATCTCTCTACATCTCTCTACATCTCTCTACATCTCTCTACATCTCTCTACATCTCTCTACATCTCTCTACATCTCTCTCTCTACATCTCTCTACCTCTCTCTATATATATATATATATATATCTACATCTCTCTCTCTCTCTCTATATTACTCTATATCACTCTATATCACTCTATATCACTCTATATCACTCTATATATCGGACGGGGTCACTAACTTCACTTTGAGAAGAATTACCATATGATAGGTAAGTGTCTATGAAGTGTCCATGTGCTGGGTGCTGAGTGTCTATAGGGTGTGGTAAGTGGTCCTAGTTACAGTAAGTGTCCACACAGTACACCAGGTGTCCTAAGGGCGGTAGTTATTATAGAGAAGGGTCGGTGCCCATAAGACAATAGGTAATATAGAGAAGGGTAGGTGTCCATAGGACAGTAATTAATATAAAGGAAGGTAGGTGTCCATAGGACAGTAGTTATTATAGATTAAGGTAGGTGTCCATAGGACAGTAATTAATATAAAGGAGGGTAGGTGCCCATAGGACAGTAATTAATATAAAGGAGGGTAGGTGCCCATAGAACAGTAATTAATATAAAGGAGGGTAGGTGCCCATAGGACAGTAATTAATATAAAGGAGGGTAGGTGCCCATAGAACAGTAATTAATATAAAGGAGGGTAGGTGCCCATAGGACAGTAATTAATATAAAGGAGGGTAGGTGCCCATAGGACAGTAATTAATATAAAGGAGGGTAGGTGCCCATAGGACAGTAATTAATATAAAGGAGGGTAGGTGCCCATAGGACAGTAATTAATATAAAGGAGGGTAGGTGCCCATAGGACAGTAATTAATATAAAGGAGGGTAGGTGCCCATAGGACAGTAATTAATATAAAGGAGGGTAGGTGTCCATAGGACAGTAGCTAAAGCTTACCATATACATTACAATCTGACAATACAAATCAACAGAACTTTTACCAAAACAATGTCATACAATCTGGCCAAACTATCCAAACACAATTATTGGTAGGTTACATATATATAGAGGACGGTAGGTGCCCTTAAGGTGGTAATTATTTCAGAGAATGGTAAGTTTTCAAAGATTAACAACGAACACGAAGCAGGCTGGGAGTCCACGGGAAAATTCCTGACATAGAGTTGGGTAGGTGTCCCTAGGGCAGTAGATAAGGTTTAGTGGGGTAAATATCCATGGGGAAGTAACTAATATAGAGATGGGTGGTAGGTATCCAAAAGAAAAGAAGCTAATGGTAGGGAAGATTCCAATAGAGCAGGGGGTGTTATATAGAGGGGTAGGTGTCCATAGGGCAGAATATAATATAGAGAGGGGTAGGTGTCCATAGGGCAGGAGGTATGAGAGGGGTAGGTGTCCATAGGGCAGGAGGTGTTATAGAGAGGGGTAGGTGTCCATAGGGCAGGAGGTATGAGAGGGGTAGGTGTCCATAGGGCAGGAGGTGTTATAGAGAGGGGTAGGTGTCCATAGGGCAGGAGGTATGAGAGGGGTAGGTGTCCATAGGGCAGGAGGTATGAGAGGGGTAGCAGCTGACAGGACAGTAGAGTACACAGGTGGCCATGGGACTGTGTGTATTGTAGTGTGCTGTCCAGGTAGGTGTCCCTAGGGTTGTAGTGCAGGTAGGTGGACATTGGGGGGTCGGCACTCACCTGTAGCAGGAGGCAGAGCAGAGCCAGGCAGTCCCTCTTCTTCCTCCCCATTGTCAGTCCTGAGTGATGTGACGTCCCCTCCGATCTCCTCTCCTTCTCCTCTCTGCTGGGCGGGGCCACCCCAGGTGCGGCACCTAGAAAGGGGCGGGGTCCAGGTGAAGAGGTGACCGCCGGTGACGTCACCGAGTATCGGCGGCTGCCGCTTTGTCACCTGGAGAGGAGGTGAAATATGAGACTGTCAGAGGTGTGCGGTGCCGGGAATCCTCATCACTCCTCCTCACTCCATTAGTACTAATAGCCGGGAGTGTCCGGAGAAGAAGTGTTATTAGAGGATAATAATTGTGGGGGTCCCCCCCCCCCATAGACAGATCTCATCTCCTCCAATCACCTCCATCAGAAATTACAGATTTCTATCCCTTTCTATCTCTATTGCTGAAAGAAAAATTAAAGGCAAATATTTCTTTGTTTCCAGAGTTATAACTCCGAGCTGCTGTTATTGGCTAAATTATTATTATTCAGGATTTAAATTATTATTATTATTATTATTATACAGGATTTATATATTATCATCATTATTATTATTATACAGGATTTATATGGCTCCAACAGTTTGCGCAGCGCTTTACAACATGGGGGCAGGCAGTGCAATTACAATGCAATTCGATGCAGGAGGAATTAGAGAACCCTGATCCTGAGAGCTTACAATCTAAGAGGGTTGTGTCCCATTGGGGAGATTTCCCTTCACTTCCGGTCTCAAAGCCAAAACAGGAAGTGAGAGGAAATCCCTCCAAAGTGGTAGAATCCCTGGCTGTTCCCATTGGAAGATTTGAGGGGCACTGCAGCACACTTTGGGAGGTTATTGGGGGGGCACTGTGTGAGGTTGGAGTTCACTTTGGAAGGTTGGGGGGGGGCACTGTGAGAGGTTGAAGTTCACTTTGGAAGGTTGGGGGGGGGGCACTGTGAGAGGTTGAAGTTCACTTTGGAAGGTTGGGGGGGGGCACTGTGAGAGGTTGAAGTTCACTTTGGAAGGTTGGGGGGGGGGGGGGCACTGTGAGAGGTTGAAGTTCACTTTGGAAGGTTGGGGGGGGGGGGCACTGTGAGAGGTTGAAGTTCACTTTGGAAGGTTGGGGGGGGGGGCACTGTGAGAGGTTGAAGTTCACTTTGGAAGGTTGGGGGGGGCACTGTGAGAGGTTGAAGTTCACTTTGGAAGGTTGGGGGGGGGGGGGGCACTGTGAGAGGTTGAAGTTCACTTTGGAAGGTTGGGGGGGGGGCACTGTGAGAGGTTGAAGTTCACTTTGGAAGGTTGGGGGGGGGGCACTGTGAGAGGTTGAAGTTCACTTTGGAAGGTTGGGGGGGGGGGCACTGTGAGAGGTTGAAGTTCACTTTGGAAGGTTGGGGGGGGCACTGTGAGAGGTTGAAGTTCACTTTGGAAGGTTGGGGGGGGGGGCACTGTGAGAGGTTGAAGTTCACTTTGGAAGGTTGGGGGGGGGGGGCACTGTGAGAGGTTGAAGTTCACTTTGGAAGGTTGGGGGGGGGGGCACTGTGAGAGGTTGAAGTTCACTTTGGAAGGTTGGGGGGGGGGGGGCACTGTGAGAGGTTGAAGTTCACTTTGGAAGGTTGGGGGGGCACTGTGGGAGGTTGGGTGGGGGTGGCACTCTAGAACAGAGGTGGTGCGTCAAAAGGTTGCACGGGCTCCGCCCCCTCTCTCCAGCCACCCCCTCAATCACCAATAGATAGATTAATGCGTTGCATCAATCTATCTATGGCCATCACTGCCACCCACTGTTCAGGTGCCCGGCCCCTTTTTGGGTGCCCGGCGGCCTGATTTACAGCGTGGGGGGGGGGGGGGGTTGAAGCACCTGAATGCAGCCAGAGGCTCTAATAGGCCTCCGAAAAGGTAAACGCTCTTCTGGAAGGATGGTCAAACATTCCCATAGACACCCTCCTAAACCTTGTGGACGGCCTTCCCAGAAGAGGTGAAGGTGTTATAGCTGCAAAGGGCGGAGCCAACTCAATATTCAACCCTCCGGACTAAGACTGGGAGGTCATTAATGTTCACGTGTGTAAAGGCCGGCGTCCCAATACTTTTGGTAATATGGTGTATACAGAACAGTAATATGGTGTATATATAGAGGAGGGGAAGGGAATATATATATATAAAATGGGGGAGGGGAAGTGTGTAAAGACAGGCGTCCCAATACTTTTGGTAATATGGTGTATA